>JAIUZE010001416.1:0-168114 GCA_022085475.1 Heliosperma pusillum | reverse complement strand
CAAATACTTATTGATCATATGGTTAATTATCTTGTCTAATTAAGTGTTAATTTGATAATATAACAATTATATGACTCAATTAAATAAATAATATGTACTTAACATTTTAAGTAATATTTTACCATTATATCAATATATAATGGGTCCCACAATGCTTAGTTAATTTATTTTACAACTCCTTGTAAATATAATTAACTAATTACCTCTATATCAAAACCTCAACTAATTTAGTAATTTAACGATTAATTACTAAGTTAAATCTTATTTAATCGTATTAAAATAAGATATAAATCTATTAGTCAATTATCGCATAATTGAAAATAAGTTTAATCGAATTTGAGTTCTTAACTCAATTTCTAACAATTAACTCTCGTACATATCGAATATATGTAATGTACTAATTAACTGTATCGTATACAAATAATTAGTTACTATTTGGATTTCATCCTTTAGGGGTGACCGAAAGGGATCAGTTGATCACCGCCGTCAAACGACAATAACGTCAAACTCTAGTTAGCCAACCGTTATTGATTTACGTTAATCAACTAACTAATCATATATGTAGTCAATAATTATCCCAATTATATTCCATAATAAGATTTATTATGTGGCGCACTTTTGTGGAGGACACCTACTCCAACACTAACAACATCAGCCGGCACCTCCATCTTCCTTAACCCATCCACATAACTCAGCCTCTCGTAGCACTTAATAAAGGACCTAGCCGCCTCGGTCTCGGTCCAACTACTAAATGCCACATGCCCACCAAAACTCCGTAACACCGAAATGTTACGGGGCCCACCAGAAACTGGGCTCTAAGGAGCCAATTAGTGTCGCTGCGCGGCTTCTTCCGCGGCTCCCTCTGCGAACCATCCTCCAACCTAGAACAGCGTCCAAAGGAGTCCCGAGCTAACCTCTGAGACAACGGTAACTCCGATCTCGAAAAAGGTACGGACCGCTCAACCATATCCTCCTCGCCCTCCGACTCCTCGTCCACCAAACCCTCGTCAACAATATCATCTTCCCTATAAACGTTGTCCCCTTCCTCGAAACCCTGATCGACATGAGGAACACTACCTCCTACCTCCTCTGACCTCTCCCGCTCAGAAATACCGCTACTAACGGGATTAGATCTGTTACACCGAAAAACAATACGACGCTTTGAAGCCGTGACTCTACGGTTAACCGTACGATCTTCGGGAACCATAACGCTCTTTCCTCGATCTTCCATCTGCGTTAGACAATTTAGAACATTCAAATAAGCGTTAATAATATTCCTAAAACATATTATCATCGAACAAATTAATTTGATCAACTTAATTAACAAATTATAAAAATATTTCAAAGAAACCATGGACGGACTTTTAAACAAAAAATTCAAACCATGGTTGGACGAAAAATCTGGACGTCCAACCGTCCAACCATGGTTGGACGTCCAAAATTTTCGTCCAACCATGGTGGGATTTGGGGGAAAAAAATTTCCCCCATGGTTGGACGTTCAAATCACACGTCCAACCATGGGGGAATTTTTTTTTCCCCCAAATCCCACCATGGTTGGATGAATAACTCAGAAAAAAAATCGATACTTTGTTTCTTTATACAAATTATTACCACAAATTAAACAATAAACAACAACAACAACAACAACAACAAAACAAACATAAATTATATATAATAAAAGTTATCTTACAAATTAAACCAAAAACTAACAACAAATTAAACAAAATTAAACCAAAAACTAACAATAATGTAACTAGATCTACAAAACTTTTAAAAAAAAAAAATTAACACTTACCGGTGGTGGCGGCAGGCGGGACGACGGCGAGAGAGGCGGGTGCAGTGGCAGGGGCAGGGGCGGTTGTCGCGGTGGTGGCGGTGGGTGAAGAGATGTATATTGGATTTTGATTTTAGTAAAAGAATTTGGGAGAAAATATGTTTTAGAGAGAGAAAGGCGAAGGGCAAGAGTCGTCTTTTTTATGAAAAACGTCGTCGATGTTTACTAAAACGTCGTCGATGTTTACAATCCGGAAAAAGGAATATTGCAATAATAAATAATTCATTAGAGTATAAAGATTAATCAAGGGTCAAGGTGGCAGCAACACACCTGACCTAAAATCGAGTTACTACTAACAAATCTAAAACAAATCCAAATGAAGCCACGCTAACGTATATCTAAAATTAATTCAAAATAAAAGTTTAATCCATTGTTCAATTCTCGCCACAAGTATCTTTAGCCCAAAGCATCTAGACATGCAACATCCAATTCAACCTCATAATGGTGTGAGGGGTCGACAATTAGTTGGGAGTAACTAGATGTTCTCTCAAACATATTTATAACAAACTAACAATGACCACGATCCATAATAGAAATAAGCAGATCAACTTTAACATGCGAGATAGCATAAGCAATTAATTGCAGTAACCAAAACAAACCTCGACCTCCAACTTGAACTGACACGACAACTCAATTCTAGATGAGCAAAATATGCCAAGCATGTGTAATACGAACCAGACACAAACCAAAGGCACAAGGCTAGTAATAATCATCAAGTATGGCACACGTCGTTAGAGCGTATAACACACTGCCTCTAGCCGATAGAGCGTATAACGCAATGCCTCCAGCGTTGTGGAACGTATAACGCATGCATTGCCTCCACGGTACTATGTATGGCGTATAATCACTGCCCATATGTCTAAGACTTGCCCAGAATCTTGATGCAATAATTGTACATCGAACGACACTCGGGGACCAGAGCGTACAACAAACTGCACTCTGATATCCCCCCCCCCCTCTGAACATAGATCATAATAAATCTCCAAAAGGTAGGCGTTAGTTCATTCTAATAGTATATAACTAACACTACCGCCATTTGTTCAATCAACCAACAATTATTTGCACATTATTATCGACTGTACTAACTAATGCGTAAACAACGTCACGACTCAACTCATGAACAATATAACTGACTATTCAAACCATGCGTGAATTACATCACGACTAAACTCAGGAACAATATAAGTGTGACTGGTCAACTTATCATATGATTAAGAGTGAACAATATGATATACAAACTATTAATGGTCATGGTATCTCGATCTATAACATCACACATCAAAGTCATGTTATAGTCCGAGCTACCATAACGCCAGACACAAAAGCATATAACATCTCGATGTTATAGTGCCTCCTTTCATGTAACCCTAGTGAAGTTATAGTCATCCAACTATAAGCTTAGTTATGCGTGCGAGGTTATAGTATCAGTGACTATAATACCTTTTCCGTTACAATCAAGTCTTCTATAACACCATCATTACGCGGTCAACTTCACGACATTAAATGCCACATCACCACAATGAGACTTGTTATAGTACACTGCACTATAACGTCACCTACACTAAGTTATAGTTAACCCAATTATAACAGGGTGGTTTACGTACTTGAAGTTATAATCTAGCACTCTATAGCGATGATGAACTAAACTTAAACCTTATTACGCCAAAACACCTAAAATCCTAAGTGGCAAACAACCAAATTCCTAGCCTCCCTCACAAGAGAGGCCACAACCAACACAAACCCTAGGCCATCTCCTTAGGTGGGCCAGGCCGTTCTAAACGGCACCACAAATCATTACTAGGGTTGTATTGTTCAGCCCTAGGTGACATAAACCATATTATACAAACTAATATATGATAAAATACAAATAAATGCATACACCATCACACACAATACAATTAAATCATACATATAACCATCAAATCATATAATCGTACTTACTTTTTATAAACACAATTAATGAATAAAACCTAGTTAATTACCTTTTCCGCAAAACCAAGGCAAATCGTCTTCAACGGCGTAGCGATCTTCCTCTGAATTGTCCACAAAACCTTCACCATCATCAACATCATGAGCCAACAAAAGAAGTGATTGTATTCAATAATCTAACGATAAAACTATGAAAAACGATAAATAAAAATACTAAATTTACAACGGAAGAATGGATGGGCTATATCGATTTAGGGACGAAGATGAACGATAAATGATGATGGAAATAGCGAGAGAATGCGTGAAAATCAAGAGAGGGAGAGGCAATAACACAAATGAGAAGGAGAAGACGAGGAAATTAGGTTTAAGGTTTTGTAAAATTATGCGAAAGAAAATAATTAGTGTATCTTAAATATCCTATTTATAGAAAAGCTAGTGGGCTTACGCTTAGGTTTAGAAAACGAGCCCAGTAAGGACCAAACGCCTAAAAGGAATAATATGAGGGTTTGACCCAACTAAATGTTATACTCCATACTAACAACGACTATAACGAGGAAATATTCAAAAATGAATTAAAGAGAAATAAAAATATATAGAATTCAAATCCGGAAATTCGATGGAGGTGTTCCATTTTCCCATTAAATCAAGGAGCCAATCATAGATTTTTAAAAAAACTCTCTTTTAAATATAGGAGATTTTTACTCAATAAAAAACATGATCTCTATGATGTTCCTTTTTTTTGTAGGAAGATAACACAAGTCAAGTATTTTTTATTGCATCTTATTATTTCTTCATAATTATTACTATGTTAATCCCGATCATAGGTTTTGTAGTTAAAGTGACAATTTACCCCCTTAACTTTATTCAATTATAAAATTAGAGTCTTTAAGTTTCATTTGTGGAAAACAAACCGATAACTTTTATGAAAAGTGGAATTCAACACCGATTTTTTTTTCATTAAAAACACAACAACAAATTTTATTTACACTAATATTATTCAACTAATAAAAGAAAAACTACTAATTTCAATTTTATTAGTAGTAATTGATTAAATTATTTTTTTTTGGTACAAATTACAGAATCCGTTTTTAAAATAATGCTGAAAAAATAAAAATTTATCGTTTTGGGTTGGTCTAAAAACTATTTATCGTTTTGGTGTCCACGTAGGCTCGGGATTTGCGAGTCAATATCGAGGCAAAGACACGCCATTGCCAATGGCGTGTCTATTCAGCTCATTTTTTGGCCCAAAGGAGAAACATAAGCAAAAATATAAGCATTAGACACGCCATTCGCATTGGCGTGTCTGTAGAAGAAGACACGTCATTCGGATTGGCGTGTCTTTAGCAATGACGTGTCTCCTTCATTAGACACGCCAATCCTAATGGCGTGTCTTGGCAGTGAAATTTTTTTTTAAAAAGTTTTGGTACCTAGTCACTCACTCTATTTACCTTCATAAGCAACAATAAAAGATTACGCAATTTTGACAAAGAAAACATTGTTTTTATAAGATTTAAAAAAGTTTTCACACACATAAAGCGGCACAAGGGGTTTCGAGCTTAGTCTAGTTACTAAAATATCGATTACACGTCCTAAAAAATATTAAAACTGCTTCATGTCTTCTTTTTCCCACGAAGACGAGACCAAATCTTTTTTGCCTTTGAAGGCTCCGGGGTTCCTTGTTCATTGATTGGCGACATTGAAGTATTGGTGCGCCTTGACCGTCGCCTGAACACTTGCAAGGTCTCATCGTCTTCCGCCGTTGACTCTTGCATTGTCGAACCATCTCCCCTTCTTGATGTTGTTCCTCCACTTGGGTTTCTTGCGTCGGTTGGTGAAATTGTTGAAGAAGATGTGAATACCCAACATGTTCAAGAGATTGGGAAGTGTTGTCCCGGATGTTAGACATGATGTTACGGGAATGAGGGGGCACCTCTTGAGGCATCGCTTGTATCTCCGCATTGCATGTCCTATGGACTTCGGCAAACCCATGAGCCTGAAAAAAATTGTTAGTGTTAAAAAATAATAATTTATGAAAGATTTTAAATATTAATAACGATTCATATTAGTAAAACTTACAAGATAAGCAGTGGCTCCTAACGGTGCTTGGTAAGCTTGTTGGAAGGTAGGACTGATGAATCGGCGAGTTCGATCCCGATACCAAACCATGTAAGGGTCATTGTAGCCCATATCACTGTTATCCTCAACACCAAGGAACCTAAATTGGTACCTCCTAAACCACATAGCTAGGTATGTTGAATGATAATCCGCCCAATTCCTTGAATGAGCACCCCTTTTATCCATTTTATGCAACTTGGGTTCGGTATCAGCAGGTTCAGGGATATTTTGTTTCCACCCAAATTGACGACCGACCCTATTAGGCAAATGCCACTCAACAATATCGAAACAAATCATAGGGGATACCACAGACCACTCACCCGAGTCATTATAACAAGCTTCGGGCAAAAAAGAGAAGATGGCTTGGGGGTAAGGTTGCCATACAAATTGATCGGGACGCATGTTATCTAAAGCATCCCTATACCCGAGTAGAGTGGTTATGGTTGTGCCTTGAGGCCTCCTACGATGCACGCTCAACCACCTACGACCCAACGAATCAACTCGTAGTTGATGTTGTGAACCTAATGGATATGGTCCTTGAATAAGGGGTGGGTTTTCGGGGCCCGTGACTATAGGTCGAGCAATCGTAATCCGCTCCCATGCCCACAGTTGTAATAAAATAAGAGGGCCTCCTATATCTCTTGCCTTCATGTTGCTTGACCTACATAAGTTACGATATAGAGTGGCAAGAACCGCACTACCCCAAGAGAAATCATCAATGGCATCTAAATCTCTCAACAAAGGCAAATATACAACTTGAATATCATTGCCACTCTTGTCCGGGAACATCACAGTTGCCATTAAAATAAGCAAATAAGCTCTTACATATTGATGTAGAACTTGTTCGTTTGCTTGTTCCGGAAGACCACTAAAATTTTCTGTCAACCAACCAATCCTCAAAGAAGCCCCTTTAAGATCCTCTTCCCCCGGTGTTTGACCTAACAGTTCATATATCAATGCTCTCCAATTACACGCGGATGACCCAGTAACAACATCTCCTCTAATCCGTAATCCCAACAACACTTGCACATCTTGCAATGTCACAGTAGCCTCACCAACGGTCATATGAAAGGTATGGGTCTCTGGTCTCCATCTCTCAACCAAAGCAGTTATGAAATCTACATTAAATTTTAAACCTACTACTCTATGGATAAAGTAAAACTGAGACTCCCTAATGAAGTCAACTACACGATCACTTACCAAAAACCCCTTGTGCATAGCTAAGTGTGACCTACATCTGAGGGAACCCTTGTCGTCCCCGTCCCATATTGCCTTGCTCCGGTGGGTTTCTTGTTGTGTGAGAACTTCCGGGTTGATCGGTCCTGGTTGCAGACGGTACTCCATTGATCCTGCACATGTAAAATAATTGTTAGTTTAACATAAAAGATACAATTGTTAATTAAAATGAATACGTAAAATACAATGTAAGTTTAACAAAATACCCTTGGGAATTGTTAACTCTCATGGCACAAGTTTTTTTATTATGCCCTATGCCACGACACAAACTACATGACACCTTAGTCTTGCATTTCTTATCCATTTCATTGCGAAATCTTTTACCATGTGGTCTACCTTTTCCCCTTCTTTTTCCCTCATCACACACTATTCTAGGACCATTATAATGACCCCAATAAGCCTCATCTTTCAAAGGATGAAATTTGCTAGCATATGAAGCCAAATGTTCTCCCGTTGTGTAGCTAATTTCCACAAATTGGCTTGCATTTAACTTCATTTTTTTACAAACCGCGTACACATGTGAACAAGGGTACTTGTACGTTTGGAACTTGTTACAAGTACATGTCCTCTTTGACAAATCAACGGTGTGCAAATGGCTACCACGTGACACATTTCTTGAACCTCTACGTGTTGTCACCTGGTACAACCCTCCAACATGGTCAAAAGATACAACCTTGTGGTATGCTCCTTTCTTGCAATTTTCTTCTAACAAATGTGTGATTTTACTACTATAATGTTGACCCTGCAACAAACGTTTCCTTGCCTCTTCACGACGCTCAACAAAATACGCATTGACTCTAAAAAATATACATTGCACAAGTGCGGTGATGGGAAGAAAACGTGCTCCTTTAAGCACATTATTAAATGCCTCAGCCAAGTTTGTAGTCAATATGCCATATCTATAATGTTGACCATCATTACAAATTGACCACTTCTCTATTCCTACATCAGCTACATAATGTTGTGCATCCCTATCCATCTCACCTAGACGGGCAAATCCAATGTCAAACTTCTTTTCTTGAAATTGCATAGCCGTTGAACCAAACATATTTTTTACTTTTACATTCCTATATCTAGTGTTAACATTAGAAGCCAAATGACGAATGCAAATCCTATGGAAAGCATGAAGCTCCTCCCATCCACTACCAACTTCACTCATTGCATTCATTATCCCCGCATGTCTATCAGATATGACACACAACCCACTTCTTTTTGTTACAAAGAGTCTTATACAAGCCATGAACCAAGACCAACTTTCATTATTTTAGATTCAACAATAGCAAAAGCAACAGGAAAAATCTGGTTATTAGCATCAATTGACATAGCCGTCAAAATTGTTCCTTTGAACTTCCCGTACAAGTGTGTTCCATCTATGGTTAAAACAGGCCGACAATGTTCAAACCCTTCAATGCATGGTTTAAATGCCCAAAAAACACGCTTGAATGTATGCACATTTGAGTTTCCTATGGGTGTGGTTGACCATTGGACTACTGTACCAGGATTAGATTCTTTCAAACCTTGCATGAAACGAGGTAACATCTCATACGATGCATCCCAATCACCGAAAATATCCCCAATTGCTCTTTGTTTTGCATTCCAAGCTTTGGCATATGATATTTTGTAACCAAACTTATCTAAAATGACTTCAACAACAGACATCACCTTATATCCCCAATCCCCCTCAACATAGTTACGAATCAAATGACTTATGAAAGCTCGTTTCAAATTAAAGTGGTCTCGAGGAACCATGTCACCAACACACGAAGAGTCATGAGGACCTTTGTATGTGACAATTGTAAATGCTTGAGAATAAGGGTCTTTTCTTGTCGCTCTTAACCGCCAATTGCAAGGGCTAGGAGATCGACCACATTTATAAGTGACAGTGTCAGGCTTTGATTCGGCAACCTTGAAAAATTGATTTGCTTGAACACTATAAAATGTCACCTCATCACTTATTGAAGCTTTGTTTGTGAAGACTTGTCCAACGGCAAACTCTTTCCCTTTTTCATATCGAACCATACTCTCCCATGTTTTCCAACTATTCAATTCATCCTCATCTAATGGATCAACCTTATTAAACTCAACAACTGGTGCACTAGCAAAAACAAGATCATCATCACCATCTTCCTCAATTACTATCAAATTCTCATCAAGTGTGGCGAACTCCTCATCAAACTCATCACCCTCTAAGTTCCCATCAAATTCCCCCTCATTTATATCATTAGCCTCAAGAGATACAAATTGAGCAACATCATCTAGCCTAAGAGGAATAGTTGGTGTAGGGGTCACAATTTGGCTTGTGGAAACTTCAACAAATATGTCCATTGACGGAGCATTTGAATGACGAACACTTGCCCATAATGCTTTAAAGGATCCCTCACAATTAAGTGGTACAACTTTAAAACACCCGGAACTTGGAAATTTCATTTTCACATTCAATTGACTACTCATACTTTGAATGCCAATTCCCTTATATATTTCTTCAATTAATTCCAAATATGTCATCTTTGTACTAGTTAAAATAAAACATTGATTCCCTCCTTTATAGCAAACATACCCATTTTGATCCACTACCTCTCCATCCCAATAACACATAAGAGGATAATCACAAATTTCCATTCTATACAACAAAAATGCAACACATTTAGTATAAATCAGCAATTAGTTGTCCAATTATTCCCAAAACACATAACTAAACATAATTATACCGAAACCACAAATTTCTATATAATCACAATAAAATTAACAACAATGGCATAAACTTCTATATAGTAGCTTCAATTGCGGTTTTTAAACAAGAAAGACATAGTTATACCGAAATTATACCCAAAACACTAATCTAGGGTTTGAAGATTTGGGGTTTTTCAAGCAATGGCATAAATTTCTATACAATAACTTGATTTAAGCACAAAAACAACAATAACAACAAAATTAACAACATTTAAATCAATTAAAACAGAAATTTGCATAAATCTAAACAAATAACTACAAAAATTGAAAGGAGATGAATTACCTTGCTAATTAGGAATTTCAATTAATAATTGAAAGAGAAGAGGTGAAGATACGTCGGAGATGAATTGTGAGATGGTTTGAGATGAGATGAAGTGTTTGAGATGAGATGAAGGTTTCGGATTTTAGAGGTAGAGGGAGGAAGTGTTTGAAATAGAATGAGAATGTCGGATTTTAGCCGTATGTCTGATTTTAGTGGAAAAAAAATTATGCATTAGACACGCCATTCGGATTGGCGTGTCTTCTTCAATAGACACGCCATTGGCAATGGCGTGTCTAATGCATAGGTTTTTTCTGATGTTTCTGCTTTGGCCAAAAAATTAAGCTGAATAGACACGCCATTCGCAATGGCGTGTCTACTAAAGAAAACACGCCATTCGGAATGACGTGTCTCTGTGTTAACATTTTGTTGAATTAAGCCTCATATGTTCATTGAAGACACGCCATTGGCAATGGCGTGTCTTTGCCTCGATATTGACTCGCAAATCCCGAGCCTACGTGGACACCAAAACGATAAATAGTTTTTAGACCAACCCAAAACGATAAATTTTTATTTTTTCAGCATTATTTTAAAAACGGATTCCAAATTACATTACATTTAATATAAAAAATATATTCGAAACAACAACTCTCCTATAGGACCGTCATATAGCATAAGACTGATCCAAAAGGAGAAAAGCCCAAAGGTTACGTGTAATTATATTCATATTTCAGTTTTATTTTGATTATTTAAATAGGTAAATTATCAAAATAAATTACGGAGTATTATGTTATCAAAATAAATTATTATGTTATCAAAATAAATAAATTATCTTATAAGTTTATTAAATTATTTAGTTGGGCTTTGTGCTATTGGGCTAGTCTTTTGTTA
Organism: Heliosperma pusillum; assembly: GCA_022085475.1. Classification (NCBI taxonomy): domain Eukaryota; kingdom Viridiplantae; phylum Streptophyta; class Magnoliopsida; order Caryophyllales; family Caryophyllaceae; genus Heliosperma; species Heliosperma pusillum. The sequence goes on along the minus strand of JAIUZE010001416.1, from coordinate 157,120 downwards.
ATATTGGTCTTATAGAACAATTTGTGTATTCGAAATATAAGTTACATTTACTTTCAAACTGAAAGATCAAAACGTTATTTATATAAAATTTCTTTCCAATATTTAGATTATAATCCCGTGCATTTTTGCATGGATATAAAACTAGTATTTATAAAAACACACTTTTCCACGAGTTTAAAACTTGTATCCGAAAACTTTCATCCCCTAATACAAGTACTTTACTCCGCATACGGTATCCATGTCTAGTATAGTAGTATGAGGACTAACCAATTCTTGAGATCACGACAAACCATAAGGATTTATATACTCAGAAACAAAGGGATAATTGGAAACTGTTATATCTATAAACAAAAACTGCAATAAAACCTACTATATCTCGCATGTTTACAAAAGAGTTTACCATGGATAACAACATTTCCTTTTTCTTTTCTCATCATTCAAATATCAGATGGCACCGTATTGGTCGCAGATCTTAGATGGTAAAATCTTTACAACATTGCGGAAACTCTGGAGCTGTAGGCTTACACTTGCAGAGGTACGATATATAGCTCAGTCGCCGTTTGAAGTCAAAAGTCCAACATGGTAACCCATGTATGGGCCATCATCTTTAATGGTGTGTCTAATTTCATTCTTTCAGAAGCTCGGATTCATCTTATAAGAATTTATCTTCCACAATCTTCTGCAGTTCCTCCAGCTTTTGGATAATTTTCGGATTCATCAAATCCCTTGCTTCCCTGATAAGCGTTCCTTCTTGGCTAAAATGATAAGCATTCACGACGGATTTGATCCACGTGTGCAGTTTCTCAGGTGTCCTGCACGTTTTATAACAGACCAGAGTGAGTTTCTAAGAAGTCATTCAGAGAGGAAATATACAAATGAAATGGAGGGAGTAAAGGCATGGTATTTATCAAATATGGACGCAATACAATATCATGCTGACGGAGTGACCGCAGTTTGAGATATTTATTCCTCAATGACCATTGATCAAGAGTTAAAACAAAAATTTAATACCCATCACACAATGAACCACATCTAAATCGGGGTCACTGAAACATTCTGGATAGTTCATTAAACTAAAGAAGCAATTCTTAATACCATTAAAGCAGATATACTTACGTATAGAGGCTGTCCATGTCCTTTCCCTCAAGCTCTTCCCCGGGAGTAAATGCATCACTGAGAGCAGACATTTTTTCTTCTGGGTCCTCAATCATGAGAAGATACTTTACAATTCGTATCTCTTTTGGCATTAGCCTCTGCAGATTACCTCTAGCAGTAGTGTACAAATGATACAGCACATCCTTTGCCTAGAGTTCAAAGACGAGTGGAATTAGATGCTGAAGTTAAAAAAAAAAAGAAAAAAAATTGAGGATAATTTTCTAATATCCATGATCCCATACTCCATCTATTCCAATTAATTCTAAACATTTGTTGAATATATGTGAGAAATATATTTTTAATTAAATGTATAGAAATGATTGAAATGGAGGGAATACCAATTGACTAAAATCGTAATTCAGAAGTATTTTGGCATTATTAACCTCTAAAGATTTCCTCCAGAAGTAGTGTAAATGATACAGCATATCCGTTGTCTAGAGCTCAAATAAAAGCAGGGTATATATGCTGAAACTAAAAAAAAAGGTTTGAGGGTCATTTTCTAATATTCATTATATCATATACAGTTTGGTTCACTGGCTACAGAATATTAATTGGTGATAACACAGGGCTAGACTTCGAGATCTTTATGTTTCCTCTCTCTTTTCACCCTTGACTCCCTAATACACAAGCAAGTGAGATTTCTAAAAATTCAATTTGAGACGTAAGCAAGAGTCAAGACATCACCAGCAGAAGTTAATAAACTACATGCACAAATCTTACAGTTCGAAGCACGTTGATTTCGTAGAAGTTTGTAAGTTTTTAACATGGCAAGCAGCAAAATATTACTCCAGACATCAGCTCTAAAAAACAGCAGAAAGGGAAAATTCAGTTGTTTCACAATTAATATTTACAGCATACCCTACCACCCCTCCTCCAAACTAAAAAAAAGGTTAAATAAAAGAGTAACTTATGGGTGGATTTTTCGATAGAATCCCACAATGTTTCGAAAACACCAATATAATTTATATATTCTCAGTTGTGATGAGGTTCTCACAACTTGTAAATTCTGAATCATATAGAATATGGATAACTAAGTGAGGTTTTAAGAAAGAGTCAGAAGAGCCGTTATCCACATCCGCAACAAGTTGCTAAATCTTCACCATCGTGGTACAAAGAAAACAATTAGTCTCCTAAGAGACGGTGCCATAGTAATATATAGTAGGATCCCCATAGTAATATATAGTAGGATCAACCCAATTCAACTGACATCCCATCCAAATTCCCAATAATCCTCTTAAGAGCATGTATAGTAAAAGCTCTCTAAGGTGCTCCCCATAATTTAAAACAAAGAGGTATTCTTTGGCCACAATATGTGCTCTCCATATGCTCTTCAATCTTCATGTGCTCCTTGGGAAATGGAGATCATCAATCCCACAAGCGCACTTGGGGAGCAAGTTCTCCATTGAAAGTCATGATAAATGGAAAAGTGAGAGTGTAAACATAAAAGTGGGACCCAAAAACTAAGATGTAGAATATGTAACAGAGCATTGCTATTGTGGGCCTAAAATTGTGTTTTGGTTTTCCAAGGACAGTGTAAATGAATAGTTAAACCAAGCAATCACCATATTTTAACACTATGTATCTGCTCCAGGTAGGCAATTCTGCATAGTATGGGTCGATAATTCATCAGAAGGCCGCCTAATACGAGATTTGTGCAAAGGGAAACAGACACTTGCATGGAAAACTTCTTACTACGTATTTCGCTGATAGTAATGTTAGCATGAAAATTTGCGAAGAATTCAAATGCTCTTGCACTAGTGATTTCTTACCTCATCTTTCATCATGTTTGATTCTTTGGCAGCTGACCAAGCTTTTGTTATCATTAAAACAAGGGCAGAATCAAGTTGATTTTTCTCAGCCAAGCTGTCAATCTTTCTGCAAGCAGCATCTACAGAGGGAGAATTGATAATGTCTTGGAACTTCAACTCAGCAGCATTTACTGCTTCTATGCTTTCAGAAGCTGTGTCGTATGCTTGGACTGCCGCCACACACATATTTCCAAGCTTTGCCACAGCTATTCACAAAATTAAGCCTGATTATTACCAAAGAAAAGAGAAACGGCAGAGGTAGAGAAAATTAAGATAAAACCACAAAACAGCGAGTCAGTCCCCTCACACAGGTGGGTGAAACTTGGAGAAGAAAAAAGAGAAAGCTGTCAACAGTTCGGATTATCTACATACCACTTTTTACCTTCCAATATCAAAATATTCCCTCCAAGATAAAAATCTCTCTCAAAACAGTAACACGGTAAAAATAACCTTACCTGCATTTAGCCGTTCACAATCTTACAAATATAACGCAGTACACAACCAAAAAATCACATATACTAGTGTAGGGACTTCACAACCAAGAGACCAAGATATTGACAAAGGGAGTTGATAGTGTAGATGAGGCCATTACGAAAGGCAAGGTTATTTTACAGAACATATGCCCAAAAATGTATAGAACTGAAGAATTAACTAATGAAATTGGGACTATTAGAGTACAAGAGCAAGCAATTCAAGCCATACAGATATTTAAATGCTAAACATATCTACTACAAGGATGGTTCACCCTGCGGTCCTCCTTCACAACTTCACATTTCACGAAAAAAAAAATCCTAACTGAAATGAAGGACAAAGATTTCAGTTAACAATATTGTTGTCACTTGTCAATAGCATTCAAAGTGGATTTCCTAGATAGCAGCCAAGTTTTTTTAAAGAAAAAAACCGCTATCTTCACTACTTCAAAGAGAAAGAGGAGAAACATCAATCCCTCATTAGAAAGAGCAAAAACATACATCTCTCTCAGAAAGAACAAAGCTAAATAAAATAAGCATAAGCTAAATCGATATTCAGATTCGATCGCATGACCTAGTAAACTACACTGAATATTGACAACGGTAAAAATATGATCTCCACAGATATGCATATCTAAATGACTAAGTAAAACTTTCAGCAACCAAACGAAAAGATCAAGCCATCCAGAGGTACAAGGTCAGGGATATTAACAAACAACTAAAGCTTTCATTGTAGAGATAGGTATCAGTCAATCGCATAACATGGTACGTGGCAATGATAGACAAAAGTTAGACCAACGAAATAATTCAAAAGGTGCAATGATTTCCTAACCATTCTGCTCTGTAGGATTATCATGATAAGATTCTGCAACAGTGTGAAGATGTATGAAAAACTCCTTCGTGAAGTCTTTACGGCGCCTAGCAACAATATCACCTATCTCTGATGAGGCCTCTCTGACCGCCTCAAGAAGTTCATCATGTCTTTGAATGTCTTCATCAATCTACAAGACAAAGTTCAAGAGGGTTTGAAAAAATTTAAGATCAAAAATAAAAAGTAACAACAAAACAGTTAATAAAAAAATGTGAGTATGAATGTGTGATATATCATTACCACAAGGCAGGCCCCTCAACACCCCCCAAACCCAAGCAGTATTTTGATGTAGTCTGTTTCAGTAGTAGCAAATCGTGAGTCCAAATTATTTGGGAACTGAGGTAAGGGACCATTACCAGGAAAAGGATACAACAGGGAGAGAAAGGGGGTAATAGAAGAAAGAGAAATGAAAACGGAAAAAGAGTCGGGCAGAAAAGAAAAAATGAGAGTAAAAAAACACAACGTGAACCAGTGACACTACGAGAAAGAGAACTAAGATCAAAGAAAGAAGAGAATGAGAGAAAAAGGAGAAAATGCAAAAGAACCCAATGAAATGTTTTGAACTAGTATGTTTTCTGGCCATGAAATAAGTATTCAAAGGTTAGAGAGAAGAGGTTGAAGACCCCAAGTATTACACTCTTTAGCCAAATACACATCTCTTCCATGAACTAGTAATTTCAAAACCTAACTTGCTGATATCTACATCACACTGATGAACCTGATAGATTTACGTTGAATCATCACAGTTTCCAGCTGAATTCTCCAGTGAAGGCCTCATAGAGGATGCCATCAGTATATAACTATGTCACTCCGACACGGCTACAACTGTCGAGTGTTACTCGTGTAGAAAGGTCGGAGTATCAGACTCGCAACATGTAGCCAAAGTGATGTATCAAAGTAACATTAAAGAAAAGAAGGGAGGGAGCCAGGTCAATTTCCACCCACCTCTTTCAACTTTCTTTTAAGGCGAAGTAGTTTGTGCTTCATTTCAGGGTTGCCCTCGCTGTCGGCCTTGTCCTGACAACGCTGATAAAAGTGTGGTCGAATATTGTTCCATTCTTTGCTAAAAGTTAATAACCTCCTCCAGTCAGTTGCAGTGGGCTTGTCTACCAGAAATATATCAACTAATTTGTCACAAATGCGGATCATTTTATGAGTATCCATTTTGTCAGGTACATCTTTCTCTTTCAGAATACTACCCTCAGAGACAGCTGGTGATTCTATCTGCTCTTCCTCACAGCTTTCTGCCACCGAAGATGTCGTGTTACCAGTTGCCGCAAAAGAGGGATACCAAGACCTATTCGCATTAAAGACCCAATAATCTAGAAAATAGCGAGGCTCTAATCTCAAATTGGTTTTATGAACAGACTGGAAGAGCTGTTGTCTGTGCATTGCTTTGCCAAATTTCACTGAAAAAGACAGCAAAAGAGAGACAAATATGTTTTCAGCACCTAAAACAGGAAGCACATGACTTCAGCTACAAACATTAGCAAGTTTAACGAACCACAATCAAAGAATAAGACAGAATACGGTGCAACTTACTGTTGACAAAATCACATAGGATTCACAACCATGGAAGCCAAATTTTCAACAAACGGTGGCGCTCAATCAGTTGTCGAAAATTTGAACTAATAAACGTTCGCGAGACATCGTAAGTTGATCACTTAAATATAAAGACATGACATCATGGAACATAATGTCCCGATCAATTGTTGTCCTTTCATTTTGTCACAAAACTACGGAAAGGATAGAGGACCATTTGTGGTTATACTTACCAGTTGGAAAATAGTCTCATTGTGAGGTTAAGTTACTAATAGAAAACCTTCATAGAAAGAACAACAATTGACGGAGTTTTCGTATGTAGCTCCGCTCCTAAATACACGGTAATTTGGAGTACCACGAAGCGTCAATTCTCAACTTGTAATTAGAATTAAATTAAAGAAATGCAAGGATTAAGAGCAAGATTACCTGAAGAAGAAGAAGAAGAAGAGTTGAAAGAAAGGAGTTTGAAGGTAGGCGGTGTAAAGAGTGAAGAAGAGAAGGAAGGCACAACCGCCATCGCTGACAACGGGGACCACTTAGTAACTTACTAGGTAGATGATGACCCAATTCCTCGATACATATCATCAGTACTCAACATGAGTATATTACTCCTGTTTTCACGCCAATGCCAAACACGCTGTGTTTTGGGTTTGAAACGCGTCGTTTTGGAGCCCAATCACCCCAAACGACGTTTTTACTCCTTTTTACACCATCCTATCTAGACATAAGAAAATCAAATTTTTGAACTATTATGGAATCTTTAATTCTCCCTCCTATTCCATGTAATCTTCCCCTTTCATTTTGGCGGTTGGATTAAGGGAATAAATTTGGACCATACAAAATATTCAAACCCACATGCAATTAAATATGAACCACACAAAACACACAACCCTAACTCCAAAAATGAAAATAGGGAAGAAAACATGAATGGACTAATTAGGAAATAGGGAAGAATAGATGGAATACGAGGAAGTATAACTTTTAACATTAAGTGGATTGTACATCCGATGTACTTTCACATATAATGTAATTTTTGAGCTTTACAATAAAGTTTTTGAGTGTAGTATTTAAAATTATGAATTTTAATATAAATTTTTTAAGTATATTAATTTGAATATTAAGCTCAAAAAAATTACAATAAAACTCAAAATACATCTCATATAAGATTTAAAATATAATTTATAAACTTTAAAAAACTCGAAAAAAATGCATAAAAACTCAAATTCATACTAATCTGAGGTTGTATATCCAATGTATAATCCTTTTTCCCAACTTTTAATAGGTAAAAGAAAATATAGTCATGTGACATCTTATTTGATATATCGTTATGAATGCTTTAAGAATATCAAATTTTTATAATTTTTAATAATGTGTAACTAAAGATATTCACGTCGCAAAACGCGCCTCGAGAAGTGTGAAAAAATCAATGTAACATTTGGTGTGGATATGAGGTAGTATTATTTACTAGGTTGAGAGCCCGTGTGTTGCACGGGTTAAATAACTTTGTTATTTATAAACCAATTCATAAACGTTTTTTTATAAAAAAAAATGTATCTATATATGCATTATAATTAATACATATTACAAATAACGTGAAATAATATCGCGTTATAAATTTTACCGATTATCATGTTATACACTCCATCCTATTCATGATATTCTTCCCTTTTCCTTTTTGCACAAGGATTAAGGGTGGGAATAAAAAACAACATAGTACACTAGTAGACCTAAATGATTGGAGAGAGCGAGATAAAAGTAGTACGTTAAATGTTGGAGTAAGTGTCCTCAACAATAGCGCGACCACTTAATTAAATCTCAATAACAATAATACAAAGGGATGATTAACATTTAGTCAATTGGTCCACATTAATCGGTAACGATTAGCTGACTAGAGTTTGACGTTACTGTCGTATGACGGTGGAGATCAGTTGATCCCTTGAGATCACACCGAAAAGACGATTCCCTAATCAAGAATATTAATTAATTGTATAACGATACATATTAATTAATCCCTTAAATAGAACAAGTTTGTATAATTAGTGAGAATTATATCCTATTGTAATATGATTAAATAAGATTCAATTTGGTAATTTAATTGTTATATGATGAAGAGTGATTTATCGTCAATTCACACATCAAAGAAAAACCCAATATAATTAGTATATAGGGGTCGAATCCACGAGTATGGAGGGGTTAACTACAAGCTTGATTGCGTCCCATTTTAGCCTAACAAGAGTTGAATGAGGTGACTAACTATGAATTACTAAATGCAACAAATCACTAAAATGATAAGGTTAAAAACAAATTATGAAGAACTAAGGTAAAGGTTCACCTTAGGGGGGGGAGGGGGGGGATCAATGGGTTAGTCAAGTAATTGACAAGTGGGTAACAACTAATAAGTTTGAGTAGATTTATTGCTAATGTCTCAACAATTAATAATCTTCAACAAAGTTATCGCATTTGTCTCAAATCACTCATATAAACACTAGTCTAATCATCTCTACCGCCGTTGCTTAAGAGATAATCAAACAATGCTCGATAAAGTGTGTAACTTTCGTTTAGACAATTCATCGAACACCTAGTGTGCATACGGGTAATACTCTAATTATCACCACGAGTCTACTAATTACTCAACCAATTCTCCCACTTAATCCTCCCTTAGGTTCCCCCTAAACCCTAGAGGGAAACTACTCACTCATATTGAAGGAAAGCAAGCAACTAGACAATAAGAATAAGGAGATGAACATCATACTTTAGAAAGGAAGAATTCTAACAATCAAATGACAAATAATTAACTAGAAATGAAATAAATTGCATAAACAACTAAAAGGTGAAGAATTTATACCAACAATACTTGTATTAATAAATAGGGAGAATGTCTTCACCCAAAATCTTCAATACAAACCCAAGACTAGGATAGTTTTACCAAGAGATACTAGATCTAGTTATTTGAATTGAGAAACTAAGCTTAATTAAGGAACGATTAAGAGAGTAATTAGAGAGAATTAGAGATTACAAACATTCTAGGGTTTTGTGCTAAGAGTTGATAAAAAGATAGATAAAAAAAATTAGGGATAGGGTATATATAGGTATCTCTAAATTAAGAAAGAAAATAGAAGAGTAAAGTGGAAATGCGGGCTTGTGTTCTAGGCCGGGTGGCCGGTCGCCGGTCCTCTGACCGGTCTGGAGCACATCCGATTCTTCCTTCTCTTCTTCTCCAAAAATATTCTAAGTGTATGAAAAGGGAGTCCCAGCCGGGTGCCCGGCCGCCGGTCTTCTGACCGGCCTGGAGCACATCAGTATCTTCAAGCTTCTCCATTCAATTCTGATGAAGCGCATGCGAGGTGGTGGGTCGGCCACCGGGTACCCGGCCGGCGCTGCCTAGCCTCTTCCTTCTTTCTCTCTTTTTCCTTCTATGTGGGAGGTGTGGTCCGAGCCGGGTGGCTGGTCGCCAGTCTTTGAACCGGCATGCGCCACCTGAGAGCTCTCTCTTCATTTCTTCTTCTCATTTCCATATCCCGACTCATGCAAGACCTTTATGCTCCGATTTCTTCATTTCCGCCATAATTTCTGCAAAATGAGATTGACATTCATAGCACGGGAAATCGGGAAGCAAAATGCAATTAAAGGCCCGCATATCCGTGTAAACGGACCAAAATAGGGACGAAAATGAGAGGAAAAATGTAACTAATTAAATGCTTATCATTATATTACTAAGAATGCTTAATGTTTATGAAACATTTGAGATAAGCATGATTGGTCGTTGATTATGATTACAATTAGTTGTAGATCATATTAACCAAATATGAGATGATCCATTTTATAAACATGTGATTATAAATTATTACTTAAAGTGTTAAGTTCAATTTATTTGTTATGAAATTGTATTTAAATTAGTTAAATATATATTGATAAGCTAAATCACATGTCACATGTCACATATCATATATGTGACAAATGACAAAATCACAAAATAAAATGGACACTCATGTTAACATGGGTGCATCGTTTTTAAGGGTGGTTAGGTAAGGGTTTAGGCCTTAAATATTGTACTAATTATGATTAGACAAATTGATTACTAGCCTAAAACATATAGCCCACCCTACCACCTTGTTATGGCAAAAAGAAAAAGCATGCCCTCCCTTTCCAAGGGGGGTGCCGGTTTTGTGAGCATAAGAGGAAGATCATTTTTTCTCTTATGAACTACTTCGTCTTATATTTCATATATACAACTTCTCACTAGAAAATATACTCTAAGAAACTTAAGAAGTTTCATATATCTTTTTCTCTTATAATTAATAATAAGATTACTAGTGTAGTAATAGTGTTATTAGTAATATATAAGGGTACTCATATATTGTTATAGTAAAACAAGTATTTGAGTGATTAAGGGTAGGTCTAGGTGCAACATAAAGGAGAGTTCCTATACTTGGAGCTTTGGAAGTTCATCCCAAATCATTTAGATCAAGAACAAGAATAAGGAGTCTTCCAAACCACAATGTGAGGAACAATTTTATTCTCCACTTTGTTTTATTTAGTTTGCATGCACTAGATTTAGGAAACTAATTAAAGAGTTAATTAGTCATACTTAAGAAATGTCTTAAGTGTAGGTATTCGAACCTAATAATTGGTATAAGAGCATATGGATGTTGCATGCAAATCGGTTTTATAAGTTTTTACAAGTTAAAGTAACTAAATAAAACTATAAATTTGTGTTTTATATGATAAAGTCACGAAATTTTTATGCATGATATACCTTTTGGTCCTAAAATATTTTTAGGTCATTTTGATGATTTATGGAAGATTATTGCTTTATTTGATGATTTTTAGTTAAATACATTTTAATGAATAAAATGAACTTTTATTTTCAAAACAATAGTTGTAGTTCGAATCCGACCATGAAATTTTAGTATGACATCACATGCATATTTTACCTAATGTATATAAAATTTGAGATAAATATGATTTATATTGCATGATTATGATTATTAATGGTTAAAAGGTCATAAATAGTGATTATTTTAGCATAAATAGCTAAAGCAAATTTTATGGTGTGAGAAATTTATTATATGTTGCATGTATATTTTAAATATCATATGTATAATTATAAAATTAATTAGAATAATTTTCGTGTGTTTTTAGTATTTTATTTATTAAAATCGATTAAATACAACTATATTTTTCTATAAAAAGATTCAAAAATTTAAGACCAAAATTTTGACATGATGATGTTTATGTAAATGTTCCAGAATATTCAAAATTTTAATTTTCAAATTTATAAATTATTGTAATTAAATTTGGAATTATTGCATAAATGTTATGTTAATAAGGGTAAAAAATAAGCAATAATGCAAAACCGAGTTGAACTATTGTCAAATAGTTAGTGGAGACTAATTTTTGAGTCCTAAAACAGTTAGGATAATTAAAATGGACTTAAATTTGATTTAAGTATTGATTTGTGATTTTAATTGGTTATTATCACGCATTTTTCATAAAACCGGGTTATATACGATATAATATTATTAGGGCAATTTGGCACATTATATTGCATGTGTATTACATATAATTATGCTGCGTTTTGAATGGATGAATGTCATTTTTGGATTTATGTAATTTTGAATTATGTAATTTGTCTTAGTATGGCCTTAGTTTTTAATCGATATTACCCGTAATGTAAGGGAATATTGATTCGGTTGTAATTTTATGTGATCACGTATCACTTTTATTGTAATATTTAATTTTTACATTTGTATAATAGGAAAGTCTTGTAATTTTATTATACATTTTGTAATTATTTGTAATTCCGGAGGTTTTCTAAAGACGGAGCCATTCAAAAAAGAGTTCCGAAAAAGACGTTGTCCTTGGGACGCGTGCCCATGAAATTCAAGGAACCAAAGGAGTTGGTTTCCGACTGTGTAAATAGATTATTTGATTTTCTATTTATGGGAAGGTCATACTAGGAATTTACTTTATTGCTTGCATTTTATTTATATGTTACACGCATGCCAAATCGCCATATAAATCATACATGCATTTTATCGAGTCATCGGCCGTGTCAATTATAATTATCAATAGATCACCAATTTAGTTCATTTAACGGAGATAGATAATAAATTGACTTGACCTCTATATTATTAATTGAGTTTTAGCATTGACAAATAGTAGAACCCATGAATCCCAATTTCATTAGTTGGTAGGCTCGGCTCACCGAGGTGCTTCCTTTTTACGTTGGGTAAGTGGGGTAATAAATTGTTATTACATCGAAATTTGGTTGTTCTCAACGGAAAGATTAGGGTCCGTGGCCCATGTGTTCCGGGCTAAAGATGATAATAAATGTATTTCATCGACTAAGAATTCTAATTGTAGATTCGGTTAAAGAGTTAACCCACTAAATTATATTAATAAAGGTCGTAGAGACCGTGGCTCACATAAACCCGAGTTGATGTAGAATTTGGGTCTTGGAATCATTTGTATAATTGGGTAGAGGTCATTATATAAATGCTTAACTTGATTAAAAATGTTTACAAGTGTTTAAAACGATAAATGTTGACATTTTTCTTTTATCTCCTATTTTGTAGTCAAACTTATTTAATTCGCAATGTCGGGTACAAGATTATGTGTCTTGACCCGTTGTGTTTGAGGATTGTCCCCTTTTTTGTCTATCTTACGTGTGACTTTTAAATACGGGATTGACTATTGTAAGGAGTTATTTTTCTATGATAATTTGTTTGCCAATCCGATCCTGGGATTATAAAAAATACAAAACTCTTAATGGTTCATAGTCACTCAATCCTTAGTAAGCGTCTCAAAACTTATCGAGACGGGAAAGAGTGCCTCTTGGCACTAATGTCTCCCGATACGTTTGGTAATGGTCTAAGATTTCTTTATTCTTTAGGACAATTATGTGGTATTGTTTTATACGCCTGACTTAATGACGACAAGAGAATAGTATGGAGATAATATTATTTTGATTCATGTTAGTTTCGAGCTAAATGATATCATTCTTCATCGATTCGAGTTATATGTTTGTTTCTTGCATCTACTACTAATTCTTGTCCTTCGTGGATTTAGAAACGGAGCGATAATTTTTATAAATAACTCGTAGTTGTCAAATCCATTGTTTGTCGATGGATCACTTTTAGCTATGCTAAAGTGTGTTTCAAATAGGCTTTGTGCTACTTTGATGCGTTAATTCTCTATGCACTTAGGGTGCATGATTATTTTCAATACTTAATTTATTGAAAATCATGGATTCTTATTTAACCTTTTGTTAATAATTTGTTATGGCTACGTGTTGGTCATAATATTTATGTTGACCGCATTACTTTTATTCTTCTGCTTGAGCCTTTATTACATTTTTCATTTGATTTTTAATTTTCATATTTCAATCTATTTTTATTTTATTTGAGATGATTCACGCTATAAGAGTGTAATCATCATTTTGTCATTTTATGAAGTGTTTGATAAGCTCAAACATTATATGATAAAAGAAAAAAAAAATGACTGTGAACTTAGAGTTAGAACTCTTAGTAAATGTGCTGGTTATGAATAACTTTTTGATATGTTCAAAGTGTAAATGAGGAAATTTATATGCATTGATCCTACAATTCCTAAACACTATGACAAGATGTTGTTTTAGTTGAAGAATTGTGTATCACTTGATATGATTAAGTGAACTGTAACGATGATTAATTTCCTCCTTTTGGTTTAAGGGAGGATTCCTCAAATACGTGTTGAGAAAATTTTGCTTGCTCCAAATAAGTTTTGGGTAATAGATTGGTCATTCATCCCTTAACATTTGTCAAACTTTGTGTTTTGAGTGACCCATAATATTTATTAACTTGGATGTGCTTCTAAGTGTTGGCGAATGTTAGTCGACTTACATATTGTATTTGTTACAATGCAAAACTATCTCCTAGTGAGTTGGAAATTTTTTTGTAAACTCATTTAGGCACCAAAGATAGTTTAACCTCTCTTCATGTTTGGATAGTGGGAGTAGTTCCATGATTCAAGGTAAAGATGAGAATTTGTCTACTAATGAGCAAATATTAACTTGTATGTCAAGTAATATGGATTAACATAAGATCAATTCTTATTGAGTTTATTTTACTCGTTATAGAGGATAGTGGGAGTTGTTCCTTCTATTCGTTTTTTGTACCACTTTTAGTAAGTGGGAGCTATCACTTTTAGTAAGTGAGTTGTTTTTTGCCAAGTAATAAAGAATAGATTGTTATTATGAGATTAGATAGACATTGTGACAATGATTGGTTATGGCAATATGGTTTACGACAATTTTGAGATATGTTCTCAAATGTTGGGATTTGTTCCAATTTCTTCTTAAATTTGGTCATCTATTTGAATTTTGTTTTCAAACGGATGTAAAGAAAACTTTCTCGAAGGTGCTCGAGAAACTTATATATGTCAATCGATCATTGAGTTTGTTTCAAATGATTAAGATGATAAATTTTTGTGTCCTTCAAGCTTATTTATGTGTTGAATAATCTTTCGTATTTATTTCAAGTTCTATAAATCATTTGTGTGATGATTTATATTGAATGGCGAAATTAGTATAGTTATGTCAAAATTATATGCGACGTAGATCTGCAGATGTTTTAGGGAGGAAGCCGGAAGAGAATTAGATCTCTTTGTAGATTGGTGACATATTGATATCTAGAAGAAAAAAATAATATTATGGTTATGTCTAAACCTATAATTAAGTGCAAGAAACGATTAGAGTATTGTTTCTAGTTCTACTGTAGTTGGTATTTTGATGTGTACCTTGTTTAGTACATGGTTGGACGTCAATTTTGTGATTGATAAGTAATTTGTTACCTAATCAATCAGCTACATGCACAAGGATATGTAATCAAGTGATTTTCATTCTACCTTTGTGGTAAGAGTAAATTAGTTCTTGTGTGGGACTAAGAGTTGTCATAAAGTAAGATTAACTAACAAGATGGTTGACGCATTATTCTAAAAGATGTGTTTTTAGTTAGTTCATGTGTTGAGCTAATTGTGCAAAAGAGTCAACTTAAGTTTTTAATCTTGTTAGTTGTGGATGTGTTTGATTATGATGAAGAATTTTGGTTAAATATTTTGTATTATTTTGGATATGTTCATATGCATTTGTTGCATGATGAGGCACATAATTAAGATATCACCAAGCTTTTAGATTGCCTAGTCACACAGGTAAATCGCTGTGACATTTGAGTAGTGGGAAATATGAGACTGAGTCACGTTAACACTTAGTGAGTGTTGTGGATATCTTTGTACATTAGTTGTATGAAAAATATGAGACTGAGACTTTTGTAGTCGAAGTATGAAAAGCACCCTATTTTCGTACTAAAGCTTTAAACCGAATCACAAGTGTCAGATTGGATATTGAGTATATCAATCTAGTGGCTTGGGTTAGATACTTGAGTAGTATCTAGAATTACAATTCGCACGACATAGAAGCGTGATATGCCCATCGTAGTGGGAGCTATGTTGTGACACATATGTCATAGTATGTGTGTTTATAAGTCGACCGTTAGGAGTGACATATGATTCCCTACTTTGTCACTGTGTGATCCTATGGACTGTGTTGTCCACTTTTGTTCGATGCCCTTTGACTTGGAGCTATGATATGAAGTTCATTCTCGATGTTGCTACTTTAATATGATTTCTAAGAACCTAAAAGATTAAGGTTCAATGGATCATGTTAGGAAAGCAGTTAAGTTGAGATGGATTGTTATTAGTGTCTAAGGAATGATCAGTTCAACTTCACCATAATTTCCTGGCCAGGGGTTATATTGTGTATATAACTAAATGATTATAATAGCATACGGGGATTATCTATGCTAATAGTGATGTTTTGGATGATTAAAAATATTGATAATGTGAAAGTGTTATGTTAGTTTTGATGGTAACTTAATATAACATTACTTTTTACGTTTTGGTCGCTCACCCCATTTCTCGTATGAAGTATTAGAGATTGTTATGAAGTATTGTGTTATGATAAACTTGGTTGCGTATTCAAGTTATTAAGTTTTCTCTATCTTCGTGATAGGATGAAAAAGTTATCTTGACTTTGTGATCAAGTGTTGTAATCCCTTGGTTAAATGACCAAGTGGGAGTATTGTTCACTCGGTTGTGTGGCCGAGTGGGAGTATTGAGTTTTATGTTTGTAACGGCCACATTAAGGTGGATGTTACTATTCAATGCCTTAATCATGTATTGAATTGCTCTAAATAATCACATTTAGTATGTGATAAAGTAGCCTTTTGTCTCGCTTGCAACTCCCTATGTGGAGATAATATAAGAAGGAGAAAAAGCTTATGAAAGAACCAACTCATTAACACATAATACACACAAACATACAAACTCTGTAGGCTAAGTCCACCATCAATATGGGACTTGAGATTTGGGGCGTGGACATATTCTGGGACTCTAGTAGCCGCCGGAGGTACGATATACGGTAGTGAGCAGTTAGCGAACACAACGATCCGATCGCTTCCGCATAAGGTATGTCCTTTATTTCCTATATACCAAAATCTTAAACGCGTATGCCATATCTCGACAGAGTAATCTTAAAACTACAATGAGCTCAATTAGTACTTGATGCCTCATTTATGAAGCTAAATAGAGTACTTCAATTTAGATATAAGAGTTTGTTATATTGAGAGAATGGTCATTGAGACCGTTCCCCTCGACGGGACGTTACGACCGATTTATGAGCCTTTTTTCGATGGGCGTGCTTTCTTGAGCATCAACGTGAGCTTCTGTCTCTCTCCCTCAACCTCGGCAAAATCCAGACTCAACTGGGAATAGCGCTCGTGCATTTCTTTGAGTTCTGTTTCCATGACACAGTACCTTTCCTTCATCTCCAGCATATCTCTAAAGCTTTGCAATACTGCCGCTTCATCGCTGTGAAGCTTTAGGACAGAACTACTCGAGGGAATAAAAACAAGATGAATAAGTTAAATGCTCAAAATGAATGAAGGAATAAGTATTGATGACCACCAAGAAAATTTAAAATTTTGAGCTTTTGAAATGCTTGACATATTGTTAGCTCACCTCTGGAATTGGATGCTTGAGTTTTTGTTCAACGGCGAGGCATCTGCTAGCTCCAACTCTGATGTATACCCTTTCTCCATTGTGTGCCCTTTTCTTAAAGAGTCATTATGTAAAGACGACATACTTTCAAAGTCCTCGCTCGCCTGTGGAAAAAGGTTACATGACAAATAAACAACAATATGCTTAGTTTTGGAGTCGTTTTCATTTCCAATAGACCCGAAGACTCCCTATGTTTTGTAATGGATCATAATGGCATAAAGCACAATGGCTAACGATTAACGAAACTGTAGGTTACCAGATTAGGTGGCCGTTTGAATTTCAGTAGGACTAATTTTGTTGAGCATAACTATCCTTTTTCTGGTTAAAAAATAAGTTTACCTTCTTCAAGTGCACTAGGTCTCTCTGTGAAACTTCACCAGCCAGATCATCTGGATTCTCATCTCCTGACAGCAGAGAGTTTTCACTAGTCATCTGTTCCAACTGTAAGAACAATAATCGTAGCTTAGCAGAATATCAATATATCATCAAACTTCCAAGAAATATCTATTGCCAGACTGAGGGACCATGCACAAATATGTCAACCACTTAGCATGCACACCATTAGCGCGGTTTGCCTAGAGCGACGCATGCCGGATATCTCATATATATAAGTACTTCGATTCTCTGTATTGCGATGACTTGTTATTGAAAAAAGAAATCAAGAAAGTAGTAATATGATGCCTGGTAGAGTGGCGGAAAAAAATCGCCTGTTAAGCTTAAATTATTCCTGAATAATCTATCTCGGTTTCTCTGAGGGGTGTCAAATGGAAATGTTAAAACGACAATTTCCCGACGATGAGAATGCTTAGGGAATACACATAAAACTTATTAGAGAACTGGAGCACAACTTATATTGAGATGAAAAATGCAGTATTCTATTATTTTCAGATTACAGTTTTTCTGAAAAGTAGAAAGTTCATACCTCTTTTTGAAGGCGTTCAATGATTGACAACAAAACATGCGGTTTAAGCTGATTGTTGAGGAGGTCTTCATTGTGCTTGACATCATTTTCACTATTTCGCAGGTCTGACAATTCTTCTGTATTGGTAGTTACCAAAGCTTCCCGCTTCATAACAGAATATTTCACATTAAAGAATTTCTAAAGGATGAAACATTGAAGTAACTTCCATGATTTCGATAGAACTTACTAAACATTAAACTGGAATACATCATTTTGATGTTGACGGTTTAGAACCTAGGTCATGAATACCACTTCCAATAACTTGACACTAGAAAAGCTAGTTGATAACTGATCGGAATAAAACTGGCATAATAAAACAATTGAAAAGACAGTGAAACAGATCGGAGTCAAAGAGACAGTCGCAGTCCTATGGTAAGAAGTTTGATCTGATTAAGACCTTCATTTGTTAGATTATGTTATCTTACAATAATCATAACCTTCTCTTTTCCTGGTTTTTCTGAGGTAGGGCATAAACTATGCCTGGTACTACATTGCATGTAAATAAATTTGCCAAGGTAAAACTCTTCTGAAAATCCATGGTGTAGCATAAAGAAAAATACCTGTTCTGCTTGTGGGTTAATCAGAACATGTCTCATTGACGCTTTGTGATTCTCCAGCGGTTCCCTCAGCGGTTTCACTTCATCTCCCAGCTTACACTTGTAATCATTGCATTCCTTTAATGTCGTCATTAGCTGATTTTTGTCATCCTTGCAGCAATCTAAACTCATAATTGAGCAATCCATCTCGGCCTTCATCTGTTCATATGCTGTGAATTTTTCACGGTTATCCGCGAGGACCATGTGCAACTCAATCTCCAACTCGTCAATTTTCAATAGGAGTTCTTCATTTCTTTTCCTTTGAGATGCTTCATGTTTCTTCGTGTTCTCAAGATCATCAAGAGCATTTTGTAGCTTCCTCAGCATCTCCCCTCCATGCTTTTCAGAAATCGAAAGTTGATCACAAATTTCCTGCAGCTTTGTTTCATACTGCTCCTTGATAAATGCTATTCTCAGAGTTTCACGAGAAGCGTATGACGACCCTTCAGCTTTCCTCTTTTCACGAGAGCTTATCTGAGCACTTATCTCATCAAATGTTGCTTGAACTACAAGTAACCTTGTTTCCAGCTCTTCCTTTAAGAATATCAAATCCTCGATCTCAGTTTCGCTATTTTTCAGCAAGCACTTAAGCTCCTCGATCTCAAAAAGTCCTTCCGTTTTATATTCCCTAAGTTCCGTAACTATACAACTGTTGGAATGCTCAAGTTCTTGGTTGAAAGCAATGTAATATTCCAAAATGGATTTTTGAGATTCAAGATCTGATAACAGGCTAGAATTTTCTGCAGCAAAGTTTCGGTTTCTTAAGAGGCAGTTGCTTAGCCGGGAAGTCTGGTCAAGATTCTTTTTGTTAGTTTCCTCAAGGCTATTATTGGTGTACTCAAGTTGCCAAAATAGCTCCTCAACATGGATCTTATACTGCTTCACTACAACAGTTTGTACAACATCCATGGCTATAAGAAATCCATGCGTTTCCAGCAACTGAAATTCAGACGTAGTAAGTTTTTCCTGCAATGCCTTGTTTAGTCGGTAAAGTAGCGCCAACTTCTTGTCTCTCTCCTTTAACTGACAGTTCAAATCCAGTATCTGGATATCATGTTGGTCTCTTAATCCCCTCAGAGAAGACATCTCGTCGTGCAAGCTTACCATGGTGCCTTTTAAAGTATCAAGCTCATTTGTAAGCATGGTAGTTTCATCGATATTGCCATGTAACAATCCCGTTACACTGAGATTTTCCAGTTTTAGTTCATCTACAGTTGCCTTATTGACTTCTAACTCATCAACAACATTTCCAAAAGCCTTGACCTTGTCTACAAGATCCCTATTTTCCAAAGTGGGATCTGTTAATGCAGCTTCCATCATAGTAAAATCAAACAATAAATCCCTGGTCATTTGAGTACATTTTCCCTCTATTTCCGAGATAACCTGAAGCTTGTTACTAACAGCCTCACAGTCAGTTTGAAGCTTCTCCACAAGACCACAGGACTCGTTCATTTACTAACAATATCTTGAACATCATGTTCAAACTTCTGCTTGACACCCATGACTCTGGCCTCCGCATTAGCAAACGATGCACGAGCAATATTTCGTTCATTCAAAAGAATTTTGTTCTCTTCCATAAGCCTGAGGATCTTATCATTGAAGTTCTGAAGGCAATCTTCCAAATGCATAACTATACTCCTTAGTTTATCACAACCGATGTTTTTCTCTTCTTTGCTGCAAGGAGGCAAACCATTGATTCGATCTTCGCCAATTCCCAGCAATTCCTCTAGTCTTTCTTCAATATGATTGACCATTTGCTGAAACTTCTCACTTTCACTGATTTTGATCTTCATGGTCATCATTTCTTCCTGCAATATGGAAACTTCATTTGAAAGATGATGTTTACCAGTAGCTACTTGTTCCAGCTGATTCATTAAATTTGCTTTTTCCGCATTACAATCTTCATATTTGGATTTATAGCTTCTATAGTGATCCACCAGAGACTCCAATTCTCTGATTTTATCACTAATGAGACACTTCTCATTACTAACACTCCTCAACTTCCCATCCAGTGTTCGATTCTCCAAAGCAAGATCACTGCTTATAGAATCAGAAACAGCCTTATTTTCATGCAGTGTACATATTTCATTGTCTATACTCAATGAAGCTTCAAGTAAAGCATGATGTAGTGTCACTGAAAATATATTCAAATTTATGTTTGCAAGGTGCATTTCAGAAAGTTCTTCCTGCATTTTCATGCACAAGTCTTTCGGTGATTCAACTGAACTCTTCACATCTTCTAACAATCTACTGGACCCGACATGATGATTTTTAATGACCGAGGGCAATTGACTCTCCATATTTTGGTTCACATCTGTGTCTTGAAAGGATTGTTCGGAAGCTTCTGAAAGCGCTTTTCCAATTAGAGTTTCATTTGTCTTGAACATCGAGAGTACTTGCAAAGAAAGAAGTTCAAGATCCTTTTGCAGCTGGTCTACAGTGCTCGAGTAATTCTTTTTTGTCTTTCTCAATGCATCTTCTGAATTAGCAACTCTTTGTTCTAGCTCTTTGTTCTGGGCACTTAACCTGAAGTTTTGTTGATGCATCACCTCCATCTGAGCTTTGGTGGATGGAAAAGTAGAGATACAAGAAGAATGTTCATGTCTGAGATTCTGCAATTCATCAAGTAATTGCTTCTGCTTTACCTCTAGGTCCTGAATTATCCCTATATAATCACACTCCATCTCATCCATCTTTCGTACGAGATTCTCCTGTTCAAGTTTAGCCTCATCCACCTCCCGCTGTATTTTGAAGATTTCTTCTTGCATGGCTTTATTAGCTTCCATCGAGCTTGTCTCCGAAGTAACCAATATACCCTCTGGATGGCAGAACTCCGGAACTAGAACAGTATCTGAAATGGCATTATCAGAATCCATTTTCAAATTTCTGAAAAATTCAAGATCACCTCTGAACTTTAAGCACTCTGATTTGAGCACAGAAACCTCTTCTGCCAGATTTTGCTCTGAAGATGTTTCAACAGCTACTTGTTCAGTCAACTTTTGTGCTTCAACACCTAAACGATCAGCAAAATTCTGCAGAGAGGCAATTTCTTTTCTGAGCTCTTGAATGGATAGATCTGCAGCTTTCAGGTCTCCTTTGAGTCGATTGTTTTCTTCGTAAACAAGGTCCATCTCTTGATCCACGGAGGTTTCTGGGCCCCACTGCTGAACCCAATGGCTTGTACCGCCCAGCAGAGAGTGATTATCAAATTTCTCTTTGTTCATTGTAGGACTTTGAGAGGGAGAAACACTTCTTATGTCACTGGATATTGTGAAAGTTCCTCGTGTAATCGAGTTCTCATGTTTTTCCGCATATAAACTTCCTAAGGTATTGGATAATCCGTGAAAGCCAGCGGTTGTGTCTGCATGTCCTTCGAAGAAGCCGGATTCCTCCTCAGGATCTGGTTTGAGTATAATTCTTGGATTTCCCTATAAGTGATTTGAAGATTTGAACATCATAAAGATAAGGGATCTGTATAATCGACTAGGTCATCGATCTCCTAACAAACTAAATCTGAAGCAGATATATGTTGGAGTACCATTTTATTACCACAACTTATATTTAGTGTACTAAAGATTTGTACTAGTTATCTAGGGACATCGTCCACTTTGAAGCCATAAATTAAACATACGAGTCTTATATGTGTGTGTGAGTGTGCGTATTATGATGCATTTTTATACTACAGTAGTACAGTTCAGAAGTATTGTTTCCATTTTTGATGGAGCCAAGGAGTCACCATCGTTGTTCTAGAAAATGATGAAATGAAGCAAATTAGCTCACTAAAACTAGCTGCACTTCTTTTTATTGCGTAATAGTGGTCATTGAATGCAATTTTCAACTATTTTTCCATTCCAAGTCATCCGGAAACAGCGTGTTTTTGTTTGTTAACAGAAGGTGGTAAGGTCGCAAAAATCTGAACCCCGCCTTCCACCCACCGTGCCATTTGCGGGAACCCTTAAGGAATGGAGTAAGGTTATTATTTTAAACCCTTTAGAAAGACAATAGGTATCTTACGTTTGTAGAGCCTGGCTATTACCAAGCGTACCAGCTAGAGTTAGACTGAACAATGATAATAGTTTTCAGTTTCAAATTTGAATAGCTTTTAGATGTCGTCCACCTTCCCAGTGTGTCTAAAATTATGAATATTTAAGGCCTTGTTTGGATAGGATATTAGGAGGAACGGGGAGGGGAGAGGGAATGAAGCAATGAGGTTTTTGTCCTGAACCCCTCCTGTATCGGAAGGATTTTCATTAGGCTCATAGGAAAATGGTCTCTTCATTTCCTTTCAAGCCAATATGTTAACCAAACAAATGAAATCCTTTCACCACCCCAGCCTACACTCTAGAACATGGAGTAGGTCTTTCTATCCCTGGATGTCAGCAAGTTTAACACAAGGACTCGTATTTTATTGAGAAAATAAGAAACTGCATTACCATGTTTGCACGAGGCACCGTTTCTTCCTCCACAGCTGACAGTTTTCCACCATCAGGGTCAGTGTTTGCAGGAAAGGCTTGGTCACTGGCTTCTTTCTGCTGTTGAAAGTCCCTGAAGACACAAAAGCCGTAACTTTATAACTGAATCATTATTTGCCTATTGGGAGAGTGTAGTTTTAGTTAGACCTGTACAAGAATACCTGAAACCAGTTTTGGAAGTTAACAGCTGCACTGTAACCTGGAAACAGTTTTTAAAAGATATTAGGAACATATCATGATGGATTAAAGTAAAATAGCTCAATATACTAGTATATCTTTTTATCTTGAAGTAGCAATTATTCAATGCAATTCCAAACGAAATTTGATAATGAATTATCCGTAGAAAAACCTCTATACATTGTTGGCACATAGGTATGGTTGCGTAGCTAGGAGCACTCTGATGATGCGGTAATGTTGTTGTAGGACATACATCATGTTGCCATTGTATAACTCACAATTGTTTTGGGTTGATACGTTTTAATTCATAAATAAAGCATAAATTTCCCAAGGGTTGACACAAAAACCATCTCTTACTAAAATCAGGATTTCGAATTTACATGTAAAATTGCTCCCGAATCAGATCCTTGAAGACGCAACGCAACAACAGTGGTTCCTGGTGCATCCACATAGTCAGAAAGATTTATGTTAGCCACCCCAAGAAGGCTAGATCTTGATGTACCCTGGGAAGACAAGTCGGATGGCAGAACAAAAAAAATGAATAAAAAGAGTATGTGAGCCAGCAAGTATATCTGTAAATCGGTCCTACGAATACAAGCAGAGAATAAGCAGGTGAGAAGAGTGATTACCATTGCAACAAGTAGTTTATAAAGATTTTCTTCATATTGCTTGGTTTTGGAGTCCTGCAGAAGCTTTGTAGTTTCATAGATCGGATCTACCCATTTGCAAGTTCCGTTCCTCACATTTGCCTTATTAGTCCTTGCCGTTGCCTTTCCAGAATTAGATGGAATGACTGATATGAACAGATTATTCCAGCCAGGTTGCGGAATCTGTTCAAGGAAGAAATTCATGAGTTCAGAGTTAATTAAATGAGAAAGAGAGAGCACCAACTCCAATGAAGGCACTCAAGCAAATTCCAGTACAGAAGTGCATTTGGATGAAAATGTCTTTTTTTATTGAAAAAAGTTTACGTCAGAAACCATGAACATGTTCATTCGTGCAGATCATTGATTCGTGCCAAAGTTTATTTAAAAAAGTTTACGGCAGAATGAAAATCGTCAGAATCTTATTCATTCATGCAGATCATTGATATGTAAAAGCTCATAATCTGAGCGAGTCACACATACACCCTAGTACATGTTCCTTGGCGCTGAGGCTCACTTGGACTGAGGTAATAATTACAGAGTAATGAAGGCCAAGGGAAACGAGAAAATGAGAAAGTGATGGTGGTAAAGGGAAAATGAAGGTGCAGTGAAGGGAAGATGAAGAGGTGATAAGGAAACTACTATCCAATATGAGGGAAATGCATTACACTGAGAGCTTTCGTTTGTGGTTAGCCTATATTTGTTCATCTCCTTCGTCTATCCCCCACCAGCACGATCTCTTGTTTGCTTTTCTCTTCACTACTCTCTTAAGAAAAGACCTCCGACCCAAGCAAAACCAAAATATAATCATATGATTCGCTCTTTCAGTGATCAACAAGATCGAAAGACATTGTTGCTTTAATTGTATAGTTCTCTATACATCATGACTCATGATGATACTACCTTGTCCTGTATAAATAATTTTTTCTTCTCACAAAGTTTTCCCTTTTCAATAATTTTATCAAAATTGCAATGTAAAATCAAGGACTTGAAGTCCAAAGAGCGAACAAAAAACTACGTGAGCGAGCACCATAGATCCAAATCTCCAGCGTCCCACAGCTCGACCGTCTTCAAACTGACCATGTTTATCACTTATGCTAGTAAGTTTCCGTCAATAATCAAGATGAAATTTCATCTGTAAGCTGTCTAATATTCCTGATTTTAACCTTTGGAAGATCTTTTACAACAGATCTTCGTTCATAATGCTGAATTTGGAAAAAGTTTCAAACCAAAATAAAAACGGGGCGTGCAGACGTGCAGTCTTGCGATAATCAATGATAATTCTACATATTTTTATTTTTTCAAAATCATGATAGTTCTACATTAACAAAACTTTACTGGCTCAATCGTAATAATCACATATTAGAAAGCAAAACATTATTGGCTTAGTATCAAACTAAACCAAGATGGAAAATTTATTATACAAGGGTGCATGAAAATTCCGAATACATGAGAACTTACATGACTAGCATGAAACTGTAACCGGAATATAACTTTGACCTTAGCCTTCTCAGCATTCGCCCTTGTATTTCTCGCCATACTTGGTGATCAGACTGTTACACAGTAAAAGCCATTGCACTCGACTTTGGCAATGCTGTTCATCCAGATAACAGGACTTCCATTTTCTTTTAATCGTTATAACCCGCCAAGTGCAGGTTGAATGATGCTTGAAGCACAAAAGAAATCTAAGCAACTTCGCCTTTTGCCGAATTCGCTCAACTGGACCAACGATACAGCAGTTCCTAAAATTGCAAAATTAAAGTAATCAGCTATTCAATGACATATTTTTTTCTGTACCATATTAACTGACTTGTTATAAAGTGGTTTAATTATCTTCATTCCTTTCATATACCATATGATCCACTCTCAGACTACCTCTAATTATCACAATTTGTCTGATACTTTATTTGTAGTATAAATCAAAGCATTGAACACCAATTTTGTTCAAGAAACAATAATCCGAACATGTAAATTACGCCTAACCCATTTATTTATAAAGTCAAAAACCCATAATTGAACGGGTTGATACTTCTTTCATTTCACATTGTTTAACTTTGATTAAAATACTCGAATAGACTAGGTACAAAAAGAGTACAGGATGTAGTCAAACTGCATGTTGGTTTTTGTAACATGTGCCTGAATAACAGATGTTAATAAGCTAATTAAAAAAAGATTGTTGAGAATATATCAAAACTCGTAATGAAATATTCTAAACAATCTTAAGGGCACATTTTAGAAAAACGAATAACATGTACATTATTAGTAATAAAAAAAGTACCAGAATTATCAGAAATGCACGAAATCTGAGCAATAAAAAGACATAATGAACATAATGAAGTAAACCCAGATCAGATGTTGATAAGTTTACTCAAAATGAAGCCTTGGTTAGTGGTTAATAAAGGGCATCTTAAAAATCGACAAATTAAAAAAAAAAGTAAAAAGTAATAAAATCTGACGAATGTAGTTGAAATACAGATAAATTAGGTGGTAGAGTTAATGGGAAAATTAGTGTGTGTGTGCATGATTGAAGTTTGGGAGACAAGTTCATTATGTCAAAGATTATTACAGAGGTCCACAGTCAGTAGCAGCCCTGCAACGGAATCAAAGTTGCATTATAAACATCTCATCTCATCTCAGTTAGCAATATTTCAGAGTTTGAGAAGAAGAAAAAGATAAGGATTAAAGACTCGAGTATTACTCAACTCGTAGGCCACGTAGGGATGGGACTTGGGTGACAAGCTAAGAAGTAGCACATTACGTAGTGTGTCCGTTTCCGACCCCACAAATTCTCATTAAAGACGTGCACTATCCGTCACAAACTGAAGACGGGGTAGACGGATAGTGCCCCTATCACAAAATGCAAGTGAAAGGCAAATGGATCTTCCACTTGCCCTTTCACTTGCATTTTGTGAGATGGGTACTATCCGTCTTCAGCTTGTGATGGACAGTGCCCGTCTTCAGTGAGACGAGCTGAACCGACACTATGGGTCATCTTTTGCCTCTTAATGGTTAATTCCGTTAATTTGGGTCATCTTTTATTTCAGGTCCAGTCGAAGTGTAATTGAGTTGTTCGTGTCTTGTAGTTGTGGTTTGTTTTCTCACTTGGTTTGTAATTTGGTCGGAAAGTCAAGACAAAGCCAAGGTCAACCAAGGTGAAAACCGCAAAGTCAAGACAAGTCAACAAAAGTCATGGCAAAGGTACGATCATTGTTCCAACTAAGCGAGGTAGAAAATACATTAAAGATGAGGAGAACAACGATAAAGAAAAAGTAGTCGACACTTCCACAAAAGTCAAACATAAGCGAAAATTGTCAGGATTTGACATCAAAGGAAACCGCAATTTGCGTTATAGGACGCAGCCTGCGTTCTAGGACGCAACCTAGGTCGAAGAACGCAACCTGCTGTTTATGTCAGGTCTTACGCGACAAAATCCCGTCCTTGAGTGATTTTGGAGGCCCAATTCCACATGACGTCTAGTTTTTGGAGCTTAGGTATATAAAGAGGAAAATTTAAGATGTTTAGATCGATCCTCTTACACCACATTTTATATTTTTCACTAAGTATTTTTGTAGTAGCACTAATCTTCTAGTAATCTTTTGGGTATTTGAAGATTATGGAAGGCTAACTTCCCTTTTCTTGATGTAATTCTCAATTTTATCGTTGTATGACTCTATAATTATCTACTTCTTTGTTTAATGTTATTTCCTTATGCTTATCTTTCATGTTGAGTAAACGACTAATGTTTATATTGATCGCTTTTCAATATGTGATTAATTTAGACCGCTTCCTCCTTTTATTCTCTACCATTTTGACCTTATTTGACACGGTTTTAGCGTCGATTTCATTGCATTTTAACCCTTATTCCGCGTACTCTAATCATATCATAAATTTTGTCTCACCTAATAGGGAGTATGCCAAGGAAAGGACGAGACGGGTTGAGGAGCAAGAAACCGTCACACAATATAAGGAACGAGAGAAAGAAGATAAGAAAAGGCAGAGGAGGGTCCCCAGCCAACCTGGCCACCGGCCAACCGGCCAGGGTACCCATCCTTAACCAAGGGAAAGCAAAGAGGAAGAAAGGGGTCGTGGATTCGGCGCCGGCCGGCCAACTGGCGGACGGTCCGCCGGCTCTTAATCCTTGCCCCACAGAAAAAGACGAGCTGGAGGAAGAATAGGGCGACCCTGTCGGCCAGCCGATAGCCAGTCACCGGCAGGGAGCCACACCTAGACAGCCAGCTACCAGAAGAGAGGAGAGAAGAGCCCCTGTCGGTCGACCGGCGGTCGGTTTGCCGGCAGGGTATCCCACTTTATGCAAATTCCATTTTTCACCAAAAACAAGCTAGCTCTCGGTGCTTGCCGGCCGGCCGGCCGGTTGCTGACCCGCCGTCCTGGAACACGTACCACCGGATTTGCAAATCTTTATCTTTCTTTCTTCATTTTTGATACCTAATGAGGGGGAAACTATAAATACCCCTTACTTAATACATTATACACACTACCTCATATTAAGAACCCTAGTAATTAGATAGTAATATTTTCTAATAATTGACAATTTAATCTTCCCTTAATTAGTGATACTTACTCCATATTTCTACTTAGTTATCATTAGATCTAATCTTTCCTTTAGTTATTATTGAAGATTTGAGTTGTAATAAGAAGATTGGTCTTCTTCCATTTATTAATCCAAGTTTCCATCTCTGTTATAAGTTTGGTATAATTCTCATCTTTAATTCATTTACTTGTCATTTAATTACATTTCCTTGCTTGCTTAATTAGTGTATCTTGTTGAACATGTCTTTCCTTAGCTTGCTAGTTTCATATCAAAGTCTTCATCTTTAATGCTTGTTCTTATTAATATGATTGAGTAGTGTATTATTAAGGTAGATGGGGGAATTAGTGTAGGTTTATGGGCTTATTGTGGTATTTTGGCATAAAGATTGGGTCTTTAGGCAGTCTCTCTATTTTGTGCACACAAGGTGTATGTTGAAATGCTTGAATGATTAATTTCAGTTATTTCCATATCTAATTGCTAGTTTGAGCGAGAGCTTAGACTTGTATTGTGTTGTGTGTGTGTTTGTTGAATGTTTAGGGGGGAGATTAACCCAACTTAACCTTAGGCTAGGGTCTGTCTCGCAGCGAGAGGTGGAGACTTACCTAGGGACCGTCTTACCCCGAGAGGGGGAGACTTTCCTTGACTCACCACTAGACCGATCTTAGCCCATACCATAGTCGACCTTTACCAACATTAGCGAACTCGGATACCTTAGTCCTTTTAATTATCGTTTTAGTCACATTCTTGCTTTCTAGTTAGTTTAATTTTAGTCATTACTAATGATCACACACTTGCAATTTGCATTGCTAGAGCTAAACTAGAATTCGCTTAAATCGTCTTAGAGCCATAATAACGTCCCTAGTCATTCGACCCTCGCAATCTTCAACGATCACGCGTACGCTTATGAGGTTAAATAAAACCGGATCAGTTTTTTGGCACCGTTGCCGGGGACGATAATATTGGATAAGATGGTTTAGTCGATTTTAGGTTTAGTTCGTTTGTTTGTTTGTTTTTCCCTTGTCCTAGTGCAATCTTTGCATTTAGATAATTTGATATTTCTTTGAGTGTATGCGTAGGTGTTATATCGGACCTCCTTTCCCGCTTTATCGAGAGATTGAGAAGACATTCCGGGCAAGAAGAAGACAAGCACTTGTCTGCTTAAAAATATCTCCTCCCATCATTATTTCACTAAATACACAACCATCCACAATAGATTCCTTTACTTCCCAACCATCCACCTTACCATATCTCATCATACCATCAAAACACCCTCCAATCCTTTCTCCCATAAATTCTCCCACACACCACAAAACACAAACAACACCCACTCACCAAGAACACCGAATTCCCTAAATTCACCAAGAGAAAACCCTTTTAACCAAGACATGGCGAACCAACCCATGGGCTATTACAATAGGCCGGACTCCAATTAGTTTTGCTTGGCCATCAATTATGGAGCCATTGCTCCCAACATCTTTGAGTTTCGACACCATGTCATTTCCTTTATTCAACAAGATATTTTCCATGGGTTGAAGAGTGAAGATGCTAATGAGCTTTTGGTGGATTTTAAGGAGAAAGTGGGTACAATAAAACGAAATGGAATCACCAAAAATCAATTTTTTTCCTCTACCTTTTCCCAACCGGCCTAAGGCCTTCAGCAAGAAGAAGAAATTTGCGAAATTGTGGGCATGTTAAAGAATCTTGAAGTTTCATCCCCGTTCACCGAGGTGGCGAGCCAAATGCCACTTTACACCAAATTTCTTAAGGAGGTATTGACAAAGAAGTGGAGTATTATGGGTGATGGGCTTGTAGCCTTGACGGGTGAGTGTAGTGCGGTGCTATTAAATACCATGCCAAAGAAACTTCAAGATCTGAGGAGCTTTTCTATACCTTGTGTGGTGGAAAACATTCCAATTACAAGAGTTATTTGTGATCTAGGAGCTAGTGTTAGCATCCTTCCTTGTCCTATTGTAATAAAAAGGCTATGAAGGGAATTGGCTTGGAAAAGTTCCTATTTGATGAAGAAAAATATGAAGCTGAGGTCTTGCTTCTTCCTTCACCTACTTGCTTGAAGTCTCCCTCTACCTTGCCTTATATTCCTCTTGAGAGATTGAGTGTACTCACACTCCTCACTCGTCCCGTCTACCATGATAAGCCACCCAAAATTGTCAAGAAGTGTGAAGAGTTGGTGTGTGAAACTTGATATGTCTTGCCAACCTCTCCTACTTTGTACCAAAATGAAGACGGTGAAAAGTTGATCAAGCCTGAGCTTTGTTTGTTGGTGTTCTAAACTTAAGCTTCTTGACAAGCTACTTGTTCTTGTTTGTGGGGTTTTCTCAAGAATTTGATAAGTTGCTCTGGGCCTTGAGCAACATGGATGCAAAATTGAAAAGCTTCCCTTGTGGGTACGAGTAAGTGAATCACTTCAACACTCTCTTGAGCATATGCATTTAGATGAATTTCATTCTTCTTTAGGCATTCATGAGTTGAATATTGTCCCTTACCCCACATTGAAAATCCAAATAAAATTTTCCCATGCATCCAAAGGTTTCCCCCGCCAAGCATCCAAATGCTTGTTAATTCAAATTAGCTCTCTTTTCATACCAATAAACAAAGTTGAATCCATATAGTTAGTTTGCATATCATTTAATTTAGATTTCATTTCAATTTTGCATTGCCATTTACATATTCTTGCTATTGAAAATCACAAAAACATGTTATTTCATTTTTTTCAAAAATAAAAATTAAAAACATGTTCTTCTAATTTACTCATTCTCCTGCTACATTTGGACATTGAGGACAATGTCCGGTCTAAGTGTGGGGAGGGAAATATCATTTGTGCATATTTGTAAATTTGTGTACATTTTTGAGAATTAAAAAAAAAAACTACCATAAAAATTGAAAAATCTTCAAAAATCATAAACATTGCACTGTATGTATATATTATTTGGCTTGTCTAATGAGTAGCATAGGCACAGTTGGACGTTTGAAACAATATGGGGCAAGAAGACCGCTAGGTATATTGGTTTCTACCTTATTCTCCTTTACCGCTCTTTTCCTTTGTTTTGATAATATGGAGGAGGATGAGAATTGTTGATGAGGATGTTCCTTTTGCAACTTCTTGTGTGTTGCCAACCTGTTGCTAGGAATAGACATTTGTTGCATGTCTATTTAATTGTTGTTAGAAATTAGAATTGCATTTCGTCATTTTTAAATACGTGTTTGTTACTTTAGATACCGTTTGCATTGAGTATGTATATATTTATACAAAATGTAGTCTACGAAGGGAACATGATACCTCAATGATGATATTGTCTTGGTTGTGTCTCCCCCCTCCTAGTGGCTTGCACCATGTGACCTCCTAGCTAGACACCTGAGAAATAAGGCTTGAGCAAAGGATCATAGACCACCTTGTGAGACCAAGTAGACTGTAGGGTAGACCTAAACTTCACATAACTACTTACATGTAAGACTTAAAGTCTTCTTTAGACCCGTTCATTCATACCCGTTCATTCATACCCGGTCTCTATAGATTATGAGTTGGCCTCCTTACGTGGCATGTCACATCTCTACGTATAAGTGCGTCGTTTTCCCCCTAGATCATAAGATGTATATTTTTGTGCGCATAATTTTAAACAAACTCGTTGCATATATTTTGAACCTCACATTGCCATATAAGCCTAATTTTCGACCCCTTAAATTAGGACCGGTTTTTGCATCCCCTTTGAGCCTTAGCATTTCATTTGGCATAACTACAACACCAACTACATCCCGTAAACAACGAACCTTCCGTGATCAAGAAAGTTGTCGCTTTGTCTTTGGTGGTATGAAAAGGTATTTCGAGTTCTAATTGGTGAATTCAAGCTAAGTTCATTTGAGTCGGAATAAAGGTTTATTTTGGGTTTGACATTTTTGAATAAAGAGGTTTTATAAAAGCAAAAACAAAATCGAAAAGAAAAAAAAGGCAAAAACAACAAATCACTTTTATGTTTATATTATTTTTAATGAGAAAAAGTCGAGTAACACTCCTTATCCATCATGAAGGGAGTAGAAAAAAATGTTGCAAAACAATTGGGGACATGATGTTTTTCTAAGTGAGTCGGACTTTCAAGTTTGATATTCTAATTTGTTGTAATAGATTAGGAGAAATGAAATTTTGATAACATCTTGATATGTAACTCCACATCATCGATAATGGTGCTTGCACCAATCCTGTTTCTACCCATTACGTAGCCCCGTTACATCCCTTGTTTCTTATTATACGCATTTTCCATTTTTGCATCTCAAACGTGATCATATAGGAGAGGATTCCACATTAGATTTCCGGCATGCCTCACGAGTCGAGGAGTAGAGTGATTTTGGTTACTTTTTGTCACAATAATCCCCCGTTCTTCAAAGGAGTGACGAGTGAAAACCATGAGAAATTCGGTAGTCTAAGTCCCCTTAGTCATGGGTCACTCTTGGTCGAATCTTGAGTCGTGTAATATTGATCTTATACGGTTAGCTTTGTTTATCTCTTTCCCGCATTTGAATTCGTTTTATTGGCATTTGGTGGTTACGTTTGGGTTGCTTGAGCCATAACTAGGGGGTTGACACCTCGTTAATACTTTGAGACAGTATCTCCCAACCTAGACCTTTGGGTTTTAAAACAAAATCCGACCGCTTAGGTGAGGAGAGTTTTTGTTCTTTTGATTGATGCATCCTATATGTTGGTTACGTGCTTAAGTGTTGGATGTGTCTAAATTTCCCGCAAGCCCCCACTTGCCTTGCAAGGGATTACAAACCTCATTGTATTTCGTTGTGAGTTGAAGGGACGGAGAAGGCCCGTTAATTGCCTTTCCTCGGATATTAGTAGTATAATTAGTTGGTTTAATAAGGGTCTCATTTTTGCTCACTTACTTACTCTGGGACGAGTAATGTTTAAGTGTGGGGAGGTTTGATATGCGATTAATTTAGACCGCTTCCTCCCTTTATTATCATTCATTATGACCTTATTTGACGCGGTTTTAGCGTTGGTTTCATTGCATTTTGACCCTTATTCCGCGTACTCTCATATCGTAAATTTCTGTCTCATCTATTAAGGAATATGTAAAGGAAAGGACGAGACAAGATAAGGAGCATGAAACCGTCACACAATATAAGGAACGACGGAAAGAAGATAAGAAAAGGTGGAGGAGGGTCCCCAACTAGCCTGACAACCATCGGCCGACTAACCATCCGGGGAACCCATCCTTAACGAAGGGAAAGCAAAGAGGAAGAAAGGTGCAGTGTCAACTCACAGGGTATGGAGGAATGCAACATGAGTTTAAACTAACTTTAAAAATAGCAAATGACTTTATCAAATTCTGAAATTTCGTGAGAATTATCTTGGAGGTGTTATAAGAGACTGTATGAAATTTCAAAATTTTAGGAAGGGATTTACTATTTTAAACATAAATAACAACTCAAACAGTCATAAATGGACCCTGTTTGAGACACTGTTTGTTCTGTTGACAGTAACAAAGATATAGTCACTTGATTGACTCCCACAGCTTGGCACAAGATGACAACTAGTTAACTTGATAAGTTTAAGACTTAAATCCACAGTTTAACACAAGATTAAGACGCAGACTTGAACAACACAACTAAAACAATTCACAGTTAGACACGGAATTGATTCAGCAATGCCAAACATAATCTAATCTATCATTCACAGCAAGCACATAATGATAACTAGGTCTGGTTTAAACTATAGACTTAAGCACAAGTTTGAGAGTTGAGAATTGATTTCCCAAAGGTTTGTTTTTCATTCATTCAAAATAATCTGCCTGCTACATTGTTCAACTGGCCTGTTATATAGGCATTAGAAAAGGTTGCTGACCTTAGGATGCAAATCTCATCTAAGGGCTGCAAAGGACTCTCAACTAACCTCTTAACATCTAGTGAAAGTCTCCTAATCGGGACGAGCTCAACAGCTAAATAGTACATACAATAAAATAGAGAAACAGACTAAACTATAAAGCATAAAGTAGTTTTGTTGTTTTCCTGAAATGACAAAGCTTTAATTTGTCTTCTGCTTGGGTTGTCTGGCTGTTTTCCTTGGCCTTGGGAGTCATCAAGGCTTCACTTGTGATCATAGGGACCTTGTTATTTATGCTGCTACCTGACCTAATGCAAAAAAGAGCCTCAACAGGATTGATTTTGTGAAAATACCTTGTTGGACTCTTTTTTGGACTGGAACCTTGAATGGTGTTATTCATGGACTTAGACTAAACCTTTGGAAAATTCTCATGAACTTTTTTGTTGACCTTTCATGTGGACTTGGCAGAGGGCCAAGGTGGGAGTTGCTGGGATGACCTGGTGAATCTCTTGGGTGGCTGGAAGTTGCCTGGTGCAGACTTGTTGTTGTTTTGTAGGACTGTGTCTTGTGCTTCTTGGATGGCCTGGCTTGTGGCCCTTGTGGCTTGAGCTGTGGCTGGAATGTCTTGACCTAGTTGGACCATGGCTTGGCCATGAGGACCCCTTGGGTTAGCTCCTGCTGCAGCCTCCCCAGGTTGAAAATGGCTTGACATCAAGCCTGGTTCCTCTTCACCCTCTGACTATTCATAGTAAGGGCTCAAATCCCCTATATTGAAAGTTCCATGTACTTCATAGTCTCTTGGCAGATCAATCTTGTAGGCATTTGGCCCTATCCTTTCAATGAGTTTAAAAGGACCATCAGCTCTTGGCTCCAACTTGCTCTTCCTTTTTGATGAAAATCTCTCTGTTTGAGGTGGTGAATCCATACCAAATCACCAGGAGCAAACTCCTTTTTGTGTCTAGGGATCTTAGCATTCTTCTTGTATTTTTCATTAGCTTTCTCAATTTGCTTCTTGACAGTTTCATGTAGCTGTATCATTTATTCCACCCTCTTCTTGGCATCAAAGTTCACTTCTTTCCTGGGGACATTAGATAAATCAATAGGCATTAGTGGGTTAATACCATATACTACCTCAAAGGGACTGTGGCCTGTAGAAGATGATGGTGCTCTGTTGAATGCAAAATCAGCCTGTGATAGTGTCAGATCCCAATCCTTCAAGGACTTTCTCACAATGCACCTCAGTATTCTTCCCAATGTCTTGTTGGTCACCTCAGTATGACCATCTGTCTGTGGGTGGTGGGATGTGTTGAATACGAGTCTGGTGTTTAGAAACCTCCAAAGTGTCTTCCAGAAATAACTCATAAACCTTGTGTCCCTGTTAGACACAATTGTCTTAGGCACCCCATGTAACCTCACAATCTCCCCTAGGTACAACTCAGTAGCACTAGCAGCATCCTCAGTCTTTTTGCATGCTATGAAGTGAGCCATTTTGCTAAACCTATCCACCACAACCATCACAGAGTCTTTCCCCCTTTGAGTTCTTGGTAATGCTACTATGAAGTCCATGCTGACATCTTCCCAGGGCCTACTAGGGACTGGTAAGGGTGTATGGGATCCTGCCTGGAATGAACTCTTTGCCTGGTGGTACACTGCACACCTCCTTAGCACAATCTGAACATCTCCCATCATTTTTGGCCAATAGAACTGATCTTGCAGGATGTCTAATGTTTTATGGACTCCAAAGTGCCCTCCTAGACCACTAGCATGGAGTTCTTATATCAATAGGTTCATGAAAGAGCCTCTAGGAACCCACAACTTATTTCCCATGAATAAGAATCCTTTATGCAAGATGTAAGGTGAATCCTGAGTCCTTGTTCCCTCACTCTGAGATAACGAGTCTTCATAGAAGTCAGGATCATTTTTGTATAGCTCCTTCATTAATTCAAACCTTAGGAACTTCTGTTCCATGACTGATAGTAGTGAATACCTTCTTGACAAGGCATCTGCAATAATTTGTTGTTTGTCTTCTTTGTATTTGCCTGCAAAGGTGAAAGACTGAAGGAACTCCACCAACTTAGCATGCCTATGATTCAACTTGTGCTGGCCACTGATATATTTCAGAGCTTTATGATTTGAGTGTAGCACAAAAGGCTTGGGTTTAAGGTAGTGACTCCAATGCATAAGAGCCATGACAAGAGCATATAATTCCTTGTCATAGGTGGAGTAACCGAGCTTGGATCCATTCAATATTTCACTGAAATAGGCTACATGTTTATTCTCTTGAATTAGGACATCTCATATCCCTACACCACTTGCATCACACCCCACTTCAAACAGGCAATTGAAATCTGGTAGCCTGAGGACAGGTGCATCACACAACAGTTTCTTGATGTGCCTGAAGGCTCGCAGAGCACTTTAGTCCACTTAAACTCTCCTTTCTTCATGCATTCAGTGATGGGAGCAGCAATAGCACTGAAGTTCTTGATAAATCTTATGTAAAATGAAGCAAGGCCATGGAAGCCCCTCACTTCTGTGATGTTCTTAGGGACTGGCCAAGACTGAGCTGCATCAACCTTGTCTTGATTCACAAAAATTCCTCTTCTAGATACCACATACCCCAAGAACTTAAGCTCATTAGCTAAGAAAGTACACTTCTCCAATTTTCCAAACATCTTGTTATCCCTCAGGATTCTGAACACATCTTCAAGGTGCCTCAAGTTATCTTCTTGACTTTTGCTTTAAATTACATCATCAAAGTAAGCAACAACATACTTGCCCAAGCATGGCCTTAGCACTTCTGTCATAAGCCTCATAAAAGTGATGGGTGCCTTTGATAGTCCAAATGGCATTACAAGTCACTCATAGAGCCCATGCTTTGTCTTGAATGCAGTATTCCATTAATCTCCCTCCCTGATCCTCACTTGATGGCACCCTTGCCTGAGATCTATCTTTAAGAAGACTCTAGACCCACTCAATTCATCCAACATGTCATCTAGTCTAGGTATGAGAAACCTGTATTTGACTGTGATGTTGTTTATAGCTCTGCTGTCTATGTACATTCTCCATGTGCCATCTTTCTTTGGCACTAGTAGAGCTGGCACAGCACAAGGGCTCAAAGACTCTCTCACAAGGCCTTTATCCATAAGCTCATCAATTTGTTTCTGCAACTCATGAGTTACTGTTGGATCACACCTATTTGCGGGCCTGTTAGGGAGCACAGATCTTGGCACAAGGTCAATCTGATGTTTAATCCCCCTTATGGGAGGCAGGCCACTAGACATCTCTTCAGGTAACACATCCTCGTACCTGTTTATCAATGGCTTAACCTCTGCAGGTACCTTAGCCTATTCATTCTCATGAACCTCCTTTGACATTAGAATTAGAATTGGTTGTTCCTCCTTGAACTCCTTAATCATAGCCGCTTCTGATAAGAATATGACTTCATTGATGTTTTCAGACATGTTAGGACTCTCATAACTTTTCTGATTAGGTGGTAGGGGTGTTAGGGTGATCTTCTTTCCCCCATGCCTGAAAGTGTATGTGTTCTCCTTCCCTTGGTGAGTTGTGTTTCTGTCAACCATGGGAACCACATCACACATAACTTCATCCTTGTATACCTTCTCAATGGAGAATGGAATTAGGCACTGCCTGTCAACTCCCACCTCAGCTCCTTTGTTAAGCCATCATAGTTTGTAGGGGTGTGGGTACTCTTGAGTGATCAGGTTCAGCTTGTTCACCAGGGTAATGGAAGCTACATTAGTACATCTACCTCCATCAATAATCAAGTTGCAGACCCTCTCCTGAATTGTGCACCTACTTCTGAATATCAAGGATGGGAATGCATGACTCTTCACAGGACTAAGTTGTGGCCTGCATCTGGGTGAGCCATAACCAAGTCCTGACGTGGTCCCTCCTCAGTTGTTACCTCCTCTAAGACCATGCTCTCATCACCCTCATACTCAACCAGCCCCTCCCTCTCCCATTCTTCTACCTTCATGACTGTCACAACCCTCTTAGAAGGACAGTCCTTCTTGAAATGGCCATAGCCTTGGCACCGGAAGCATTTAATCTTGTTTTTAGTTGGGGTGGGGTTAGGTTTGGGGTTTACAACTTCCTTTCCCTTGTCTGTGGTGGACTGGGTGGTTGTTTCAGGGGTTTCTCCAATCGTAATGCCACTGTAAGGTCTGTACATAGGTCTATTAGCAGGCTTAGACACAGTTGGTTTGGTCTTTCCCATCTTATCAACCCTTATTGTAAGGTTAACAACATCATCATAGAACCAAATGGGTTGTACCCTAACCTTAGCAGCAATGTTCCTACCTAGGCCCTCTAGGAACCTAACAATTCTCTATTCTGGTTTTTAATTGACCTCACACTGCAGTGCTAACTGCTCAAAGTCTCTTAAGTAGGCCTCAACATGTTTCTCTTCTTGCTTAAGTTTAGACAGTTTAATAAACAGGTCTTGGGTATAGTCCTTGGTGACAAACTTACTCAACATTTTATTTTTAAGTTTGGACCAAGATCTAAGGAGTTCTTTCACTTCCTTAAGCCTTTGGTGTTTCAGATTATCAAACCACAAAGAAGCATAACTCTTTTAGCTTTAAAACAATAACCTTAAATGACTTAACATCATTGTAGCCTTTATATTCAAACACCTTTTTAACATCCCTAATCCATTATAGTAAGTCATCAAGATTTAAACTACCAGAAAATTCAGGGGTTTCTACCTTGAGATGTTTATCAGTGTGTTCAGGGACTTCTTCATAAGTCCTGTTGCTTTCTCCTGAATCTGACCCTTCTTCCTCCTCTACGGGTTGACCTCTTCCTACTCCCATGTGGCCACGTCCTCTGCCTATTATTCTTGAAGGTGGTCTTCCTCTTAGTGGGTTTGGAATGTTGTTCATGACAGTGTTTAGAGAAGCTAACATTACATTGACAGTTCCTGTTAATTGGTCCACCTTCTCCTCAATTCCTAATAGCCTCTCTTTACTCATTGGGATGTTTTTGTATTTTTAAATTATTTAGGGTATACTAGACTCACAATAACTCTCACCCAAAGCTCTGATAACCAATTTGCAGTGTAAACTCACAGGGTATGCAGGAATGCATCTTGAGTTTAGTCTAAGTTTAAAAATAGCAAATGAATTTATCAAATTTTGAAATTTTGTGAGAATTATCTTGGAGGTGTTATAAGAGACTGTATGAAATTTCAAAATTTTAGGAAGGGATTTACTATTTTAAACATAAATAACAACTCAAACAGTCATAAATGGACCCTGTTTGAGACACAGTTTGTTATGTTGACAGTAACAAATATATAGTCACTTGATTGACTCCCACAGCTTGGCACAAGATGACAACTAGTTAACTTGACAAGTTTAAGACTTAAATCCACAGTTTAACACAAGATTAAGACTCAGACTTGAACAACACAACTAAAACAATTCACAGTTAGACACAGAATTGATTCAGCAATGCCAAACAGAATCTAATCTATCATTCATAGCAAGTACAGAATGATAACTAGGTTTGGTTCAAACTACATAATTAAGGGCTGCAAAGTACTCTCAACTAACCTCTTAACATCTACTGAAAGTCTCCTAATGAGACCGAGCTCAATAGCTAAATAGTACAGACAATTAAGTAGACTGAACTATAAAGCATAAAGTAGTTTTGTTGTTTTCCCGAAATGGCAAAGCTTCAATTTGTCTTCTGCTTGGGTTGTCTGGCTGTTTTCCTTGGCCTTGGTACTCATCAGGACTTTACTTGTGATCATAGGGACCTTGTTATTCACTTGTGATCATAGAGACCGGGTGACCAGCAGCCGGTTTGCTGGCAGGGAGTCCCCCTCTATTCAAATCCATTTTTCGCCAAAAACGAGCTAGCTCTGAGTGTCGGTCAGCCGGCCTGGAGCACCCACCACCTGATTTGCACATATTTGTCTTCCTTTCTTCATTTTTGTTACCCAATGAGGGGGAGACTATAAATACCCACTTCCTTTACCGATTATACACAGTACCCTATATTAAGAGCCCTAGTAATTAGATAGTAATCTTTTCTAATTAGAAATTTAATCTTCCCTTAACTAGTGATAATTACTCCATATTTCTACTTAGTCATCAATAGTTATTATTGAAGATTTGGGTTGTAATAAGAAGATTGGAGGAGACTCTTCTTCCATTTATTAATCCAACTTTCCATCTTTGTTACAAGTTTTGTACAACTCTCAACTTTAATTTACTTACTTGTCATTGAATTACATTTCCTTGCTTGCTTAATTAGTTATCTTGTTGAACATGTCTTTCCTTTCTAGTATTATATCAAAGTCTTCATCTTTAATGCTTGTTCTTATTAATATGAGTAAGTAGTGTATTACTAAGGTAGATGGAGGAATTAGTGTAGGTTTATGGGTTGATTGTGGTATTTTGGCATAAAGATTGGGTCTTTTGGTAGTCTCTCTATTTTGTGCACACGAGGTGTTTGTTGAAATGCTTGTATGATTAATTTGTGTTATTTCCATATCTAATTGTTACTTTGAGCAAGAGCTTAGACTTGTATTGTGTTGTGTGTGTTTGTTGAATGTTTGGGGGGAGGTTAGGGTGAACTCAACTTAACCATAGGCTAGGGCCCGTCTCGTAGCGAGAGGTGGAGACTTACCTAGGGACCATCTTACACCAAGAGGTGGAGACTTACCTTGACTCACCACTAGACCGATCTTAGCCCATACCATAGTCGACCTTTACCTACATTAGCGAGCCCGGATACCTTAGTCGTTTTCATTACTGTTTTAATAAAATTCTCGCTTTCTTGTTAGTTTTAGTCATTACTAATCATCAACCACTTACAACTTGCTAGATCTAAACTAGAATTCGCTTAAACTGTATTAGAGCCATAATTCTGTACCTAGAGATTCACCCTCGCAATACTTAACGATCACTCGTACGCTTGCGAGGTTAAATAAAATCATATCACTTTTACATCTTATTTGCTTGATTATTGCTTGTTCTTGATAGGTTGTTTAACTTGTCTTGAATCTCTTAAAGCAAACTTGATTAGGCTTTTATTTCGTTTAAGGTGGAGTCTTTTAAGTAGGAAAGTGTATGTTTTGTGTTCCAAGCATGATTTAATTTTGTGATACTTTATTCTAGCTTACTCTCATGGTTTAATCTTAATGCATCTATATATGTTGATTCTTATGATTTAATAATTGTCACTATTTACAAAGGACTAGTTTTTGGTGATTTAATTCATGTTAATTTATATCTTGAGATGTGGTAGTAGATAAATGAAGCTAGAAGCATAAAAGAGTCATGTTTGTTAAATGTTGAGTTTCCTAGTGATGATTGCATCAAGTATTTTTATTTATTGAATTTGTGCATTTTAGGTATTTGTTATATTGTCAAAGTTAGAAAAGTTGACATCTTGGCTCTAGTTATCTTGCTCTTTACTCAAACTCTTCTTTCTTTGTTTTCTCATGTGTTTTTCCATTGTGAATATCATTATGTGTGATTAGTAAGTTTAATTTTTCTTAATCATCACTAGTTTATAATTAATTGTCTTAATTGTGTCATTAGTTTTTATTTAATTAGTAGTTTAGAAGAAGTTTAAGTATGGTTTAGTTCTTTATTGCTTTTTCATGGGTTCGACCCTTACTTTCCCTTTACTACCCTTTTATATAGGATAATTTATCGTCTAGTTTGGTTTTATAAATGCTAGTATTAAGGCTGAGTTTAACGCAGTCTTAAGAAGAGTCTCAACATGCGTCTTAGTGTGAGATTTGCAAAAGTCGAGTGTGAGACAGGGATGCAGTGATATGAACTGTAGTAAAGTCTTAGAGTGGGTCATGGATTTCCAAGACCCACCTTGAGACTCATGAATAGTTTTCTATTTTTATAAGAAAATAGGTTTAGGGGTCCTATATTTTTTGGTTGATAATTTTGATGGGTCTGAGGGATAAAGTGGAAGAAATAGAAGAGTCTGAATTAAGTCTTTAGAATAAAATAATAATATTTTACTGTTGTTGAGACTCATATTGAGTCTGTGGATAAACATAGTGTAAGGATGACTAACTTTTACGTGTCATGAATGATGATTGAAAATGAAATCGACTGAGAGTGAAAATGCAATCATTTTATTTAAATAAAAGGAGTTCGACATCTATTCAAAAGAGAACGTTTGTAGGACATGCCCTACATGATCACGTGAATGGAAAAAAAATAATACAGGGGTTTTGTAACACCCGCGAATTTAGCGGTTTGATTTTATTAATATTTAATTATTAATATTTTTACTAGTTAGCTTTAATTTTAGACTTAAATAGTATTTTAGATTTTTTTAGGTAGAAACCGCATCGTTTCCGTCTGTTATGAGTCCATAATCGGACTCTACACGAAAATTCAAGTGGGTTAACCCAATATGAGATTTGGGCATTTTATTATTCACATTTTCAAAACAAACCCACTATAAAACTACTCCACATTCCTCATTTTTTAGCATTCTTCATCTTTCTCATCAACTCAAAACCTCAATTAAACCTTCATAACCCAAAAAACTCAAGACGGATGCCATTTTTTCGTCTCTCAACGAAACTTCATGATTTGCATCATTCTTCTCCTCTCAT
Organism: Heliosperma pusillum; assembly: GCA_022085475.1. Taxonomy (NCBI): domain Eukaryota; kingdom Viridiplantae; phylum Streptophyta; class Magnoliopsida; order Caryophyllales; family Caryophyllaceae; genus Heliosperma; species Heliosperma pusillum. The sequence continues at coordinate 114,319 of JAIUZE010001416.1, read as the reverse complement.
TCTTCTCTTCCTTTTTATACCATAAAATCTCATCTTCCTCCCAATTTTTATAAAACCAATCTTTTAATTAATTCTAATCTTAAGACGGACATAATTTCTTCGTTTCTCAACTCAATTTAATTCCGTTTAGTGTTCCAGAATCCTCTCACCGTCTTATTTCTTTTTAGGTAAGAAAAGGTTAAATGATTGAACTTTATTTTAAGACCAATTTTCCTAATTTTTACTCAATTCCTTATTACCTTGTAAAGTTTTGTTAAAAAGGTGAATTTTGAAGAGTTAGGTCAACGAATCCGTTAGTATCATTGGCTTGCTTGAGGATTGCTTAATTGAAGTGCTAATAAGGTAATATAGACGGGTTACTCGGTATCACATCTCTATGTGTTTCTTATATGCTTTTGGCTATTAATTATGATAAAGACGAGTTCTTTGTTTGTTAGTATCATGAATTCATGTTCTTACTTGTTGAATTATTGAATTGTGTTTCATTTGTCTTAAAGTGATGAAATTTGGTAGTTTGGGTGCTAAATGTAACTGATGATCACTATTTATTTACATATTTTATGCTTCCCTTAGATACATAAGACTCGATTTATTGTCTTTCCTTGCTTGTTTCTATGCTATTTTAGCTAAAATATCGATTATATCGCTTCTATTATGTTTTAATGCAGATTGGATGCATTTGGAGCTTTTTGAGTTGGTATGGAGCATAGCAGAGTCAGATCGTAGAAGGTTAGGCACGGGAATCGAGAGCGGTGGAGAAGAAATGAAGAAAAACGAAGAAACAAGTCATCTGAAGGATGCTCGATCGAGCAACATCACTCTGCTCGATCGAGTCGGGCTGACGTCATGCTCGATCGAGCAGATTCACCTTTGCTCGATCGAGCAACCTAGTGTTTGACAGCTTTCGGATTTCCTAAATTAGTTTTTTAGTTAATTAGATTGTTATTATAAAAAGGAAAACTCGTCTTTCACAATTAGGGCACGCTTTAATATTAAAAACTCGAGTTTTTTTTGCTTTGCTACTGGATTGATTCATCAAGACTATTGTTTTTAGTTCAAGCTTGTAATCGATACTCTTGAATCTTCCTTTGTTATTCAATTAGTTACTTTCTAGTTCTTTAATTATTCTTTGTTAATCCTTTCACTATTGTTAATCATGTTTACTTTATTTATTATCGTTGTTATTAATATCGTTATGAGTAGCTAAATTCTTATGTAGGGTTGAAAGGGAATCTAGGATTGTTAGAAGGGATAGACTAAATAATTGAATTGCAATAGCATGGTTATCGTTTGATTATCGTTTTAAATCTAGTTGCTTAATTACTGGCCAGGATTAATTAACTAGTCTCGCAAATTAGGATTAACACCGACCGGGTTAAGACTAAGATAGGCTACGATAATTGAATAGAATTCGTTTAATGATAGCGATCGCATGTTAAATTGTAGATCTAAAGGGCATAATTGAATGACTTTATTACATGATAGTTGATTACACTATTACCCCTGAATACTAATCCTAGTGAACCTGAGACTCTAGACTTTTAATTTTATTGATTTCAACCTTTTATTGTTATTGTTTGCTATTAGTTTAGGAACAGAAATCAACAAACCCACGAAATTGTTACTATAAAAGACGAACCTAGTTTAACATATTAGAATACTACCGCCTCCCTGTGGATTCGATACCTTACTTACCGCTGACTATTAGTTAGTAGTGAATTAGGATTACTTTGATTAAGGTGACGCGGCTTTACCCTTATCAGTAACACCCCAGATTTTATAATAACGAGCAATTTATTTAAGTCGTGAATTTTTTTTTTTTGGGTGCAAATGTAAGCTTTGATTAATAAGGCACTTGGCCACTCAAACCAATTATCCTTTTACATATAAGGCCCATTACATAAAAGACTAAAACAATACAAGGCTGAGACCTTCAATTACAATAAATTTCTACTCCTACACCAAAGATACTCTTCCTGTTTAAGGTTTCCAAGCTCCAGCTGCAACAGCCTCATCTTTGCTTGTCCTCGAACCCCCTGGATTAACTGCTTAGGTTTGATCACATAAGCTTCCAACCTACATTTGTTTCTGCACATCCAGATGCTATAGTATACAACAACAATCAAAGACCAATACATCTTTCTAATGAAACCAATCTTCATCCTCATCCTGATCAAAGCAGTAGGTGTGTGGCCACCAATAGGTCTAATTTGAAGCCAATCATCCAGACACTCATAACATCTCCTGGCAAAGCAACATTCCTGAAACAAATGTTGATGATCTTCAACAGTATAAACACACAGAAAACAACTGAGGCTTCCTGCATATCCTCTTCTCTGCAATCTGTCTAAGGTAAGAAGTCTTCCTCTGATAGCTAACCAATAGATGAAACTATGCTTTGGAACATTCAGTCTACTCCATGTAATGCAGTACCAAGGCACCCTAGTGTTGGCAGTATCAGATAACCAATTATAGCCTTTCAGAATGGAATACCCATCATCCTCCTGCCACTTCCCTGTTTGGAATCCCTCCTTAAAAGCATCCTTGACTCCACAAATCTTCCTCCAAGCCCAAGAACTTGAGCTACTAGGAGTATAAGTGAGCCAATTTCTCCCTTTCAAGTAGATCTTATCTATTTATTTAATCCAAAGGTGGTCTTTCTTTAGCATAATCCACCAAGCTAATTTCCCAACAGCAGCAACATTCCAGATTTTACTATCATAAATGCCCAGACCCCCTTCCTTTTTACTCTTGCATAGGGCACTCCAAGAAATAAGAGAAGCCTTTGAGTAGGTGTCCTCCCCTTCCCACAAAAAGTTCCTACAAAGAGCCTTAAGATTATCTAGGACACCCACAGGTAGGATGAAAATCTGTGCCCAGTAGTTATGAATGGTACTCAGTACTGATTTAACCAAAGTAAGTCTCCCTGTGAGAAATTTTCCTCCTGTTCCACCCCTTTATCCTAGCAGTCATCCTTTCAACCAACAATTTACAGTCATTCTTAGTCAGTCTCTTGTGAGAGATGTTAACTCCAAGGTATTTAAAAGGTAAGCTTCCCTTAGCAAAACCAGTATGAGAAAGAATGAATTCCTCAGTCTCCCTATCAACCCCTTTAATGATCAGGTCAGATTTATCATTATTAATCCGAAGGCCAGAAGCCTTAGAGAAAACATTAAACCCCTCTACAATCATAAAGATAGATTTAATATCACCCTTACAAAAAATAAGAAGATCATCAACAAACATTAAATGATTAAGGTTAAGGCCTTTACATAAATGATGAAATTTAAAACCAGGTAGCTTACCAATCATACTTAAGATTCTGCTCAAATACTTCATACAAAGAGTAAAGAGAAGTGGAGATAGGGGGTCTCCCTGTCTCAGACCTCTCTTCCCCTGGAAAAACCCATAAGAGTAAAGAGAAGTCGTGAATTTTATAAATTCGTCTTTTACTTTTATTGGTTAAAATATTTTAAGTCGAAAATTTATGATTTCGTGGCTGTAAATTAATGTTAAATAGAATTTAATTTAGTTGGGTAGAAACCGTCGCATTTCAGTCCGTTACGATCCCATAATCAGACTCTACTCGAAAATCGGAGTGGGTAACACCCACCTTGAATATTAAAGTCTACTACTACTCACCTTCTCAAAACAAACCACCACAAATCTCTAAATCCCTTCTAAAATTTCAACATCTTCATCTTCCTCCTCAAACACCAAAAACACTATTAAACCTCCATAACTTCATAAACTTAAGACGGATGTCATTTCTCCGTCTCTCAGCGAAACTTGACGATTTTTACATTAATATTCTCCTCTCATCTTCCTCTTCCTTTTCATAACATAAAATACTCATTTTCCCCAACTTTTTATAAAACCCATTTTTCTAGATCTAAACTTAAGACGCACATAACTTCTTCGTTTCTTACCCAAATTCAATTCCGTTTAATGTTTCGGAATCCCCTCACCATCCTCTTTCTTTCTAGCTAATAAAAGTTTGAAACTTTTAACTTTCTTTTTAGACCGTCTTTCACCATATTTCGGTTTTGGGTTCTTGTCGCTTTATTTATCGGGAAAAGATGTATTTTGAAGGTTTTGGGTCAAGGAACTCGTGTGGGTTGATGGTTAGCTTGGGAATTGAAGCTTTGAAGTTATAATCGAGGTAACGGTGATGGGTTATTCGATATCAATATGTGTTTAAGTGTTGATTGTAGTTTTATTTAGTGAAAAATGAAATCTTTGCCTTAATTCCATATAGATATGTGTTAGTTGTTCATTCATATGTATGAATTCACCTCATATGCTTATCTTTTACTAATCTTATGCTAAGTTATATTTATTTTGTTAATTATGTCTACTTATCATGCTTGAACTTGAGTTGAGTAATAAATGTACATTTGTTTGCCTTAATTGATCTTGTCAAATGATTGGTCATGTTTAGAATGCATTTAATGGGGTTGTTGTTGATAAATGATGTTTGAATTAAATGGGTATCCAAGGATTTTGAGTATTGGTTGTTGTTGAAGTTGGTTTTTCGAGTATGTTGTCCAAGCCGGCCCACCGGCCGCCGGCCACCCCAAAAGGCTGGGAACCCCCTGATGTGAAATTGGACAATTTTGGTGTTTTTGGTGAAGTGTGAGACCTAGCCAGTCCGACCGCCCGCCAGTCCCCTCAACCGCCTGGGCACCCCTGTAAGTTTGGTTGATATTTTTATTAGGTTGCGTGTCTCAGTCGGCCACCCGGCAGCTGGTCTCACCGGCTGGGACTTCCCTTCTTCCCCTTTTCGTCACTTTTCCAATTTGTTCTATGACCCCAGCCGGATAGCCAGCATACGGTCACACCACCGGCTGGGAGTCCCCTATAAATTGTTATTGTTGTTAGATGTTGCTGTGGTGCCAGCCAGGTACCCGGCAGCCGGTCCACCTGACCGGCTGGGACCCCCTGAGTCCTTTTCTTTCTTTCTTTTCCACATGCCTTCTCATGTAATAATTTGTATGGTTTGTTTATCTTATAAACTTACGTAATGACATTAAATATTCATGTTTAGAATATATAATATATCACATGTTTATATCACATGATTTGTGACGGTTTTTGGTATGTCCTCTCTTAAGTCGGTTTTACCTTATGTATTGATTTGAGCACTACTCGTTAAGTGCTTTGAACTCTCATTTCCCGGCTACACCCTTAACCTCGTTAGACAAGAATGTCGGAGCGATGGGGTGTATCCTTGATGCTTGTATGCATGTTTTAGTGGGGATATGACGACGTTGTTAGGAGGTGAACGCAATGTGTTGATCGAGCCGACCGTCAAATGTTGTAACCTTGAGAGGTGGTGTATTTGCATGTAGTGTACTTGCTTGAATATGACTATAGATCTCTTTCCGCCTCTTTCGTCTGGTTTAACCGAATTTGGGGTACTCGACGTCCTTTGTGTTGATCAAGTCTTGGATGTGGCACGTCATACCACATGTCGAATCGAAAAATGTCTTATCCCGAGAGTCTGGCCAAGTTTAGACTAGGACCATATTATTATCGTCGTTACCAAGAGGATTAGAGTCTTGTGTGTGCGAAATGCCTTATCGCACACAATTCAGGGAAACGTCTAATCTCGTGGACATGTTGGTCTAGGTCATGAGTATACAAAACGCCTTATCGTATACGGTTAAGGGAAACGCCTTATCCAGTGGACTTACATTGACTTGTCTTGCTTTTGTACATGGTGCTAGTGCGTGTCATTTACCGTGAGAGTTATGTTGCTATGTTTGTATGTTTGGATGGTTGTTTATAAGATTGGATCATATGTGAATATCGGGTTGGATTCTTGTATGAAATAGATGATTGTATTGGTTTGTATGTTGAGTCTCTACCTTATCAAGTATATGCCATTAACGGTGAGATGTAAGCCCTAATGTGTATATAGTTGCCTAAGGGTGTCATTCCCGAGTCGGTTCATAACATGATGCTTATTGTTTGGTATTTCACATGCTTATATCATCTTATCTTGAAATGTATGTTTGTACTTCACATGATTCACTTGTATATAAGAGTCTACATGTTTAATTGTTGTTTATGTATGTTTACTTGTGATATGGCTGGGAGAACCCTGAATTACTCCCCACTGACTGTGGCATTCATTTTTAATGAATGAACATGTTGCAGGTTGATGTTTGCATGGGGTTGTGGCGAGTGAGCTAGCGGGCGTTGTGCTTACAAAGATTCACCCTTTGCGTGTAGTTTATATTAGTTTATTATCTTCACTGTGTTTTATCAAGGGATCGATCTCCCTTATACTTATTTAAGATACAATTTGTATAAACTATTTATGAAATTAAGTTTTGGTTTTATATTATAGTGACATTCGCGGTTTTGCTTTTAAAGTTTTTAAAATCTCGTATTTTCCGCTGCAAATCTATGTGTTTACTTTACTGCGAAATCGCGGGGTGTCACACTAAACCTCCTTCTTGTTGCTTAAACACATGCTAAAAGTCATTAATGATGGTTTAACTTGTCTCATGTTGGTTAATTGAATGCTTTGATGCACATACGTTGTATGAAATGATGATTAGTGATGGTTTTGTGTTGGGATGATAAGTGGGTTTGAGGTTTGAATGGTAAAAATGGGATTTACATGTTGATTTCGAAGTAGAGGGCCCCAGCTGGCCAACTGGCCGCCGGTCTGCTGATCGACTGGGACCCCCTGCTTTAAAATGGCGATCTTTCGGCAAGGAAGGGTCTCAGTTGGCCGAACGAACGACTGTGAACTCCCTTGATGGTTGTTGAGGTTTTTGTGGTGCTGCCTCGGTGGCCGACTGAGGACTTCCTGTATCAAGTTTGGTTTTGTTGGTAGTGCTCGGTCTGCCAGCCAGCTGGGGACCCATTTCCCTTTTTGTTCTCCATGTGACGGTTTTTATGGTTTATTTACGTTATAATATTACGAAATGATATAGAATATTCACGTATGAATTATATCTTATCTCACATGTCTTACTCACATACTTAGTGACGGTTGGATGTTAAAGTCAATTAAGTCATGTATGCCTTAAGTAGTCGGTTGAGTCTTGGTTGTTACATGATATTGAAATCTCATTTCCCATTTGTACCTTTATACTAGTTAGACTTTATGACAGAGCGATATGGGTATATTCTCTTGTGATTATGCATATGCTAGTGGGAATATGACAACGTTTTTGGGAGGCGAACGCTTAGCGTTGATCGACTCGGCAATTAAATGTTGTATTCTTGCAGGATGGTGTCATTACATGTAGATTACTTGCTTGTTTATTCTAGACCCCATCTTCTGTGTGGTTTAGCGGAAGATGGTGCTTGTACTCTTTCCGCCTCTTTCGTGTGGTTTAGCTGAATTTGGGGTACTCGACGCCCATTGGGTTGATCGAGTCTTGGATTTGAAACGTTTATCGCATGTCAAATCGGAATTCAGAGAGTCTGGCCGGGTTTAGACTAAGATCGTAATATATTATCGTCGTCCGACCAGGAGGATTAGAGTCTTGAGTATACGAAATGTTTATCGTATACGGTTCAGGAAAACGTTTATCCCGTGGACTTGTTCGTCTTGGTCATGAGTATACCGAGATGTTTATCGTATACGGTTCAGGGAAACGTTTATCTCGTGGACTTACATTCGACCTGTCTTGCAAAGTACAAATGCTAGTGCATGTTATCTACCGTTAGAGTATGTTTGATTCACATTATGGTTTGCTGGATATGTATTGGATTGTTGGATGCCTATTAGTATCTTGTGTGTGCCACGTCTCCAACCTCTTCGATTATATGGTTACTATCGGTGAGATGCAAGCCGTTAGTAGCGATATAGTTGCCAAGGTGAGTCTTCCCTAGTCATTGTTTACATGATGATCATATCATTGTTACTCCTCACATGCTTATATTATTTTTATGAAATGTTATTGTTGTAATCGGCATGATATCTATATACGTATGATGATGTATGTTTACATGCTCTATATATATTTGTTTTACTGTGATATGGCTGAGAGAACCCCGAGTTACTCCCCACTGACAATGTCATTCATTTTTAATGAATGAACAAGTTGCAGATTGGTGTTTGCATGGGGTTTCGATGAGTGAGCTAGCGAGCGTTGTACTTACATTGATTCACCCTTAGCGTTGTAGTTTATATTAGTTTTATTATCTTATTTGTGTATTTATCAAGGGATCAGGATCCCTTGTATTTATTTAAGTTGCAATTTCTACAAATGATTTATTAACTAAGTTTGCATTTTTATAATATAGTGACATTCGCGGTTTTGGCTTTAATGTTTTTAAAATATCGTATTTTTCGCTGCAAATCTATGTGTTTACTTTATTGCGAAATCGCGGGGTATCACATGTTTGACTCGATTATTTCAAGAAAAAGAAATCCCTCAGATTAGGGCTCGTACACAAATCTTGACATGTGATCGTCAGTCTTAATCATGAACACGTTCAACAATCAGTTTAGACACTTGCGTTGGGTCATTAATCCACTTGAGTATTTTGTCCTCGTTGTTCGGGATGGGTGGACGGGTAAGTGTCCATAGGATTTTTTTTATGGAAAAGACATATAATTATGATTTATAAAAAGGGTACTAAAAGTTTGATCGGGTTCGTATGAATATATTTTCTTTCAACTGAATTTTTCTTGTTATTTAAAGATTCCAAATATCTCAACGCCTTATTAATATCGATTGGAACTTGTTTGATTAACAATAGTTTCATAATCCACTTAAATTACATTTACAACTAACTGAGTATATTCACAACTTAAGACCAAGTAAGATAAAATATGTCAACTTAAAATTTAAGAATTACTACAATGGTTCTTTATATCATATGCTTGTACTTAAGGGTTGTTTGGCTACCCAATAAGAAACACAGGAATTCCAATTTATGGGAATTACAAATTGGGTAAGTTGTTTGGTTAACCCATTCACATGAATTGCCACTTACCATGATTTCCAAGTAGTTCATAATGGATGAAGTAGATCAATAGCAATAGTGGTTCTTAATTTTGGGGTTGTCACTAAGAACTCTAATTAAAAAGTTCATTTATTGCAACAAAAAGTTCGTTCTTTATTTTAAGAACCGAGTTCTAAAATAAGAACTCGGTTTGTTTATTATGGAAATTTGGGATCCAATAAATACAGCCTTGAAAAATGTGAGACCAATTAAATGTTTTATATTTTTCATCTAACAACTTTATATAATAGTGATCTATTGTTGGAAATATAGAGTCACTATAGGGGCGAGATATATTTAGAGAATAAATGTTGTTGTGTCGTGGTATGGAGGCCACCGAATGAGAAACGAAATCTCTCCGACTACGGTACAAATCGATATAGGCGTCGTCCCCCAAGGTCACACAACACTCCTAAAAGTTGTGTACTCAACGATTAGGAGTTGGAACTCATATGGTATGCTCAAAATTAACATAGAGAAGAAGAAGATGATATGGAAGATGTATATCTAAAATGACTACAACATTCTCATATTTATAGTGATAGGAGAGGAAGCCAAAAGATCAAAGTGATTAATTAGCACCATAATCACTAAGTTAATGGCATAACCACCACTATAAACATGGGTCATAAACATGTAGTTATTGGCTATAACCATGCAATTAGTGGAGAGATTCTCCTACGTGGCAATGAAAGGCATCTTTCTAAAACAATGTTTCAAGACAACATTTCTAGCCTTAGCATTACTTCCAACAATCCCCCACTAATGCAAAGGATAGACAAGAATTCTGAGCATATTAATAAGGATCGATACTTAAGTAGTAGTGTCTTTCGACTTGAACTAATACGTTAGTGAAATAAAACAATTCTTTCATCATCTAGAGAGTGAACGAATCTTGAACTCCTATACTCTGGGGTAAATTTCACTCACATATCTAACCTTAAGTTCCAAACGAGTTCCGTGATACAATCCAACAAATTTATGGCCAAATGAACCTTGGGATTCTCATGAGTGCTCTAGAGAGATAGCCTAGACTCTCATACAAGGAGGCCAATCCTTCACACTCACTTAGATGATTCTATCAAGTCTATCTCCACATAGACCACTCACATATGAACTATAGAATCATTAAGAGATCTAAGGCTCAACCTCTCAACAAAGGAGTCGGTGAATCCATCAACTCCTTCTCAACATGACCACCCAAACATAGGGATATAGATTCATTAAGAGCTCTAAGGCTCAACCTCTTAACATAGCAGTCGGTGAATCCATCAAGTCAATCTGAACAGGACCACCCAAACATAGGGATATAGATTCATTAAGAGAAATATCTCAACCTCCATCATTACGGTGATCTCATCAAGTCCGTCTCACAAGGACCACCCAAAATTGGGCTATAAGACCATTAAGAGCTATAAGCTCAACCATCCAAAATAGTGTACATGTCATAGGAATGGGTTGTGTACACAAGTGTGAGTCTCTCTATGGCTTCGTTAGACCACCTTCGCAGAATCAAGTTCCGGTATCCACCACAAATTCCTCAACCAATAGGCTTTAACCCCATTCCCCTTGACATACAACTTTAGGACTTATTTCTTCATTAGTCCATTAACTTTATAAATAACATGCTCCACTTCAAATTTCACAAAAATCATTTGTGAGCATTTTATTCTCAGTCAACTTTCTCAAATTTGCATAATATGTGTAAATCCGCAATTTACTATACTATACACATCATTTTTAGCAATATCAAGTTGAAATTAGCATCATTTTAAATATAAACATTAAGCAAAAAATAATGCCCCCACAATTAGGTAATTGCTTGACAATCATCCTGCATCTTATCTGTAAAGTTAAGAGCAAAAATATATCTACACAATAGACAAGGTTATTAACTTGTAATAGTCTTCTCAATAGCCTTAAAGAAAATCCTGAAAAGGTGAAAATATACTCACCATAAATCTCATATTCTCGTCAACTATTACCTTTTGTTCCATCAAACATCTTTCTAGATATCCAACATTGTGCAAATCTCAATATTGCATCTAGTTGCCTCACCAAACGAACAATTTTCGATAATGAGCACACAAACAAAATGTACTAAGAACATAAGCTAGATTGAGTCAACGATGAATATATACGTTAGACTTCTCATAATAGTAAAAACATGTTATCATATAACTCATAAGCTACATTGTTCTTCTTTAATATAGAGCTCCACTCTTACGTCATTTAAAAGAACTAATATACATCATCATTCTTATAATAAGAACAACAAATTAAACCTCGATGATTGTTCACTTATATTTTCTTTTTGCATATCCACATTTTACAAAAAAGAATTTAAATCCTTAATCACATCATAACAATCATCATAATCTCATATAGTGTGATATATTTCAAATGTAATATAATTAATTGAACCTTACACGACCATTATTTATCCGCATAACCAATAAAATATATTGGTTCAATTTAGTACGCATAAAACATATAATCATCTTATTATATGCCCTTAACACACAAAATATTTATTAGAGATACACTTATACTTTTCTCATATTATAAAGTATCAAAAAACAACTTTAAACTCCATGAATAATTGTATTAAATGATAAGTTGAACATCTTCCCCCACATGTTGTCACGCCACAAATTAGTGACAAACACAATCGTTCAAACAAGCTATACGCCTTATTCATTTAATTAATCATCTCAACTTTTAGATATCATCATATAATCGTACACGATAATTTAATCTCCATAATCTAATTTTATGAAGTTTTGACAAATAATCTTCCAATTTGTTTGTCACACAAATATATCAAAGATAATATATCAATTGAAACGCAAAATATTTAACCCCCACATATGGTTCATCACCCAAGTATCAATTTTTATTCATCTCATAAGCAAAAATAATTAATTGATCCAAATGTGTGGAAGATATTTTATAACATAAATATATTATACGCATAACAACATCATGGACACTCAATCATTCTAACTACTTGTCAATCAAAATCTTGGAACAATTTCAACCACACATTCTTGAAATCAATTATAAAAAATAATTTTACCAGGATAATAAATATGACATTTAATCGCGTCTTACCGAATAAAGTAGTAGCTAGAACAATCCAATCATTAAGGCATAATTGACCAAACCTTTATATTCATCTCTCATAAGTATTTATAAAGGAAAGTCACGAGAACATACCTTAATCACACGAATGGAATCAAGCAATAAAATTATAGATAATACCAATCTTTCATAAATCTTCATAAACTTTCAGCACACTACCATCACATTTATGCCCATTTTACGGATAATATATGACCGAATATGTTCACGGCTTCAGGAACAAAGTTGTAGCCCTTCTTCTTAGCTTTCCAACGCCATATTACACGCCTCAAGAAAAGGTCTAGAGAGCAAGTTATGGCCAGAATACCAAAGTGCTGTCCCACCCACCGCGGACAGAAACTTTTTTCACGAAGATAATATTTTTTGCCAATACAAATACTTCCAATGAGAAGAAATAATGAACACAACAATAATAACAGTGACAAATTTCGTTTCTCAATTGTTGGAAATATAGAGTCGCTATAGGGGCGAGATATATTTAGAGAATAAATGTTGTTGTGTCGTGGTATGGAGGCCACCGAATGAGAAACGAAATCTCCCCGTCTACGGTACAAATCGATATAGGCGTCGTCCCCCAAGGTCACACAACACTCCTAAAAGTTATGTACTCAACGATTAGGAGTTGGAACTCATATGATATGCTCAAAATTAACATAGAGAAGAAGAAGATGATATGGAAGATGTATATCTAAAATGACTACAACCTTCTCATATTTATAGTGATAGGAGAGGAAGCCAAAAGATCAAAGTGATTAATTAGCACCATAATCACTAAGTTAATGGCATAACCACCACTATAAACATGGGTCATAAACATGTAGTTATTGGCTATAACCATGCAATTAGTGGAGAGATTCTCCTACGTGGCAATGAAAGGCATCTTTCTAAAACAATGTTTCAAGACAACATTTCTAGCCTTAGCATTACTTCCAACAATCCCCCACTAATGCAAAGGATAGACAAGAATTCTGAGCATATTAATAAGGATCGATACTTAAGTAGTAGTGTCTTTCGACTTGAACTAATACGTTAGTGAAATGAAACAATTCTTTCATCATCTAGAGAGTGAACGAATCTTGAACTCCTAGACTCCGGGGTAAATTTCACTCACATATCTATCCTTAAGTTCCAAATGAGTTCCGCGATACAATCCAACAGATTTATGGCCAAATGAACCTTGGGATTCTCATGAGTGCTCTAGAGAGATAGCCTAGACTCTCATAGAAGGAGGCCAATCCTTCACACTCACTTAGGTGATTCCATCAAGTCTATCTCCACATAGACCACTCACATATGAACTATAGAATCATTAAGAGCTCTAAGGCTCAACCTCTCAACATAAGAGTCGGTGAATCCATCAAGTCCTTCTCAACAGGACCACCCTAACATAGGGATATAGATTCATTAAGAGCTCTAAGGCTCAACCTCTTAACATAGCAGTCGGTGAATTCACCAAGTCCTTCTCAACAGGACCACCCAAACATAGGGATATAGATTCATTAAGAGCAATATCTTAACCTCCATCATTACAGTGATCTCATCAAGTCCGTCTCACAAGGACCGCCCAAAATTGGGCTATAAGACTATTAAGAGCTATAAGCTCAACCATCCAAAATAGTGTACATGTCATAGGAATGGGTTGTGTACACAAGTGTGAGTCTCTCTATGGCTTCGTTAGACCACCTTCGCAGAAGCAAGTTCCGGTATCCACCACAAATTCCTCAACCAATAGGCTTTAAGTCTTTAACCCCATTCCCCTCGACATACAACTTTAGGACTTATTTATTCATTAGTCCATTAACTTTATAAATAACATGCTCCACTTCAAATTTCACAAAAATCATTTGTGAGCATTTTATTCTCAGTCAACTTTCTCAAATTTGCATAATATGTGTAAATCCGCAATTCACTATACACATCATTTTTTAGCAATATCAAGTTGAAATTAGCATTATTTTAAATATAAACATTAAGCAAAAAATAATGCCCCCACAATTAGGTAATTGCTTAACAATCATCCTGTATCTTATCTGTAAAGTTAAGAGTAAAAATATATCTACACAATAGACAAGGTTATAAACTTTTAATAGTCTTCTCAATAGACAAGGTTATAAACTTTTAATAGTCTTCTCAATAGACTTAAAGAAAATCCTGAAAAGCTAAAAATATACTCACCATAGATCTCATATTCTCGTCAACTATTACCTTTTGTTCCATCAAATATCTTTCTAGATATCCAACATTGTGCAACTCTCAATATTGCATCTAGTTGCCTCACCAAACGAACAATTTTAATTTCGGTAATGAGCACACAAACAAAATGTACTAAGAGCATAAGCTAGATTGAGTCAACGATGAATATATACGTTAGATGTGCTTGTCATAATAGTAAAAACATGTTATCATATAATAACTCATAAGCTACATTGTTCTTCTTTATTATTGAGCTCCACTCTTACGTCATTTAAAAAAACAAATATACATCATCATTCTTATATTAAAGAACAACAAATTAAACCTCGATGATTGTTCACTTATATTTTCTTTTTGCAAATCCACATTTTACAAAAAAGAATTTAAATCCTTAATCACATCATAACAATCATCATAATCTCATATAGTGTGATATATTTCAAATGTAATATAATTAATTGAACCTTACACGACCATTATTTATCCGCATAACCAATAAAATATATTGGTTCAATTTAGTACGCATAAAACATATAATCATCTTATTATATGCCCTTAACACACAAAATATTTATTAGAGATACACTTATACTCTTCTCATATTATAAAGTATCAAGTATCAACTTTAAACTCCATGAATAATTGTATTAAATGATAAGTTGAACATCTTCCCCCACATGTTGTCACGCCACAAATTAGTGACAAACACAATCGTTCAAACAAGCTATACGCCTTATTCATTTAATTAATCATCTCAACTTTTAGATATCATCATATAATCGTACACGATAATTTAATCTCCATAATCTAATTTTATGAAGTTTTGACAAATAATCTTCCAATTTGTTTGTCACACAAATATATCAAAGATAATATATCAATTGAAACGCAAAATATTTAACCCCCACATATGGTTCATCACCCAAGTATCAATTTTTATTCATCTCATAAGCAAAAATAATTAATTGATCCAAATGTGTGGAAAATATTTTACAATATAAATATATTATACGCATAACAACATCATGGACACTCAATCATTCTAACTACTTGTCAATCAAAATCTTGGAACAATTTCAATCACACATTCTTGAAATCAATTATAAAAAATAATTTTAACAAGATAATAAATATGACATTTAATCGCGTCTTACCAATTAAAGTAGTAGCTAGAACAACCCAATCATTAAGGCATAATTGACCAAACTTTTATATTCATCTCACATAAATATTTGTAAAGGAAAGTCACAAGAACATGCCTTAATCACAAGAATGGAATCAAGCAATAAAATTATAGATAATATCAATATTTCATAAATCTTCATAAACTTTCAGCACACTACCATCACATTGCTACCCATTTTACGGACAATAGATGACCGAATCTGCTCACGGCTACAACTACAAAGTTGTAGCCCTTCTTCTGAGCTTTCTAACGCCATATTACACGCCTCAAGCGAAGGTCTAGAGAGAAAGTTATGGCCAGAATACCGAATTGTTGTCCCACCCACCGTGGACAGAGACTTTTACACGAAGATAATATTTACTTCCAATGACAAGAAATAATGAACACAACAATAATAATAGTGACACATTTCGTTTCTCAATTGTTGGAAATATAGAATCACTATAGGGGCGAGATATATTTAGAGAATAAATATTGTTGTGTCGTGGTATGGAGGCCACTGAATGAGAAACGAAATCGCCCCGACTACGGTACAAATTGATATAGGCGTCGTCCCCCAAGGTCACACAACACTCTTAATAGTTGTGTATTCAACAATTATGAGTTGGAACTCATACAGTATACTCAAAATTATCATAGAAAAAAAGTAGATGATATGGAAGATGTATATCTAAAATGACTACAATCTTCTCATATTTATAGTGATAGGAGAGGAAAGCCAAAAGATTAAAGTGATTAATTAGCACCATAATCACTAAGTTAATGGCATAACCACCACTATAAACATGGGTCGTAAACATGTAGTTATTTGCTATAACCATGCAATTAGTGGAGAGATTCTCCTACGAGGCATTGAAAGGCATCTCACTAATACAATGTATTTAGACAACATTGCTAGCGTTAGCATTACTTCCAACAAAATTCTTATACACCTTTAAAACTTTGAACATCAAGCCAAAATTATAATATGGACATAATATCTGCTCATCTTTATAAATATTTTAGAACTTCAGGTCCAAATTATATGACATGCCATTTTTAGTACTTGTTGACCATAGATAGATATACAACTTCAAGTTTATAAACATAAGAGATGATTCATCATGATTTATTATAATATAGATAAAACAATGACCGTGCTAAAAATATTTGCACAATATATAGTACCTTCATGATAATTATTCTTAATCGGATTAATATCAATTATAGCAATGACTATTATAACTATCGCAATAGTAATCACGAAATCTACTATATATAAAAGCAATAACATTTCATGGCTTCTCATTGGCTGGCTGCTTGATATTAGGAATGGAAAAAACAAAATGGGTCCCACGACCATTCATTCTAATTAATTACCCTCACTCATCATTTTCTTAATACAAAAATAAACTCAACAATTATCTACTATATATAAAAGCAATAACATTTCATGGTTTCTCATTGGTTGGCTGCTTGATATTAGGAATGGAAAAAATAAAATGGGTCCCACAACCATTCATCCTAATTAATTACCCTCACTCATCATTTTCTTAATACAAAAATAAACTCAACAATTAATTTCACATTGTATGTTCATTGCTCATTTCTAAGAAAACTTGGGCGAACAAAAAATATACAACGAAAAATAAATCCTTAAAAAAATTAATTATATATATATAAAAAATGTAATTTAAAAAACAATAAATTAAAAAACAAGAAAAACAATAATTTAGTTTGAGTCTTTCCGGTAAAAAATCAAAATTAATTTAGATTATTAAGTCTAATTATACGGAGTATTTATAAAGTTTGTTGGTAGTTTTTGGTGGATTTGATTCAACGCAGTCATTAGTAGAGAGGAATTGAGTAACATATACTCCGTACTAGGGTTAGTAGTATTTATATGGAGCCCTAAATTTGTGAGGTTAACCCGTGAGTATATAATGTATTAGATAGATCCATTTTATGGGCCAAGTTTTTTTAATTATGGACCAACTTTAGAACCGATTTATCATCGAGTATTTTTTTAATAGATATGTATGTAGTTCGCAACTTAATGAAAACTTCAATATCATTTTTAACTATTTATTTATGCATTTAATCAAACTGATGATTATTCAATCCTGTGCAATTATGCACGGGTTTAAAACTAGTAAACTAATAATGAATAGGCGTCAACATTTTCTAGTAGAAACATAGTCAAGTCATATGAAAAATGAAAGATTATTCATCAGTTAAGTATCTCAAAGAAGCGGAAATTGACTGAGTAATCTAATAAATATGATACTATAAACATACAAAATCAACCATCATCAGCCGATACTTCTGTTGTCACCAATGCTTACAAATCAGTTACCGTATCTATAAAACATACGAGAGTTGTATGGAATATCGATGTGCTTTCATAAAATGATATCGTAGTTAATCAATTTCAAGAAATTGGTTGATGTATGTAATTTTTTTTATCTCACATAGTATTTATCACCAATTAAATAAATAAAGATGCAATTGAATCAATCAAACCAACTTGTTTCAATGTTAGGCAACATAAATTCTTAGAATTCCTAAAACTCATGTTAGGCAACACACACTAAATCAATATCAGACCATTTGTATACGGGGATTATAAACGAGCTCTTATTCTAATTTCATATTCATGATACAAAAACTCAATACAAAGTTGTCAAAAGTGGAATTCAGGGATTTAAAACTAATTTTATAAGTACGGATTTCATATACTTATACGACTCTACAACATATCAATGTGAATTAATGTCTTGCATAATTATCACCGTCGAAAATTGTAATAACACAATGAATATAT
Organism: Heliosperma pusillum; assembly: GCA_022085475.1. Classification (NCBI taxonomy): domain Eukaryota; kingdom Viridiplantae; phylum Streptophyta; class Magnoliopsida; order Caryophyllales; family Caryophyllaceae; genus Heliosperma; species Heliosperma pusillum. The sequence continues at coordinate 96,017 of JAIUZE010001416.1, read as the reverse complement.
AAACGTGCATAAAATTGTCAAATAAACATCAATACTTCACTATATTGCTTACAATCAAGTTCATATTCCCATCAAGTTATAGATGATTTTTTTCAAAAATATCTTCAATTAAATACGATTCATAATATAGTTATCAAATAAACTCAGTAAACCATTACTATAATTAACAAAAAGATGCATCTTTAAAACCATTATAAACAATGGTAAGAATAACATACCACAATAAAATACAAAGTAGTAGTATTATCCTTACATAAATATAATATTGGTCGCAATAGATATACATAGTTTCTTTTCATGTCACTATAAGTTAGACTCCATATGCGATTGGTATATAAGTTCACAAAGTTTGATTAAAAATTGACAAAGTTTGATTAGAACATAAATTGTCTAGTATTAAAATTTGTATGTCAGTTGTTCTTGTAAGCATGTTGAGATATACGGTATATTAGAATATACCGTAGAGAATAATTAAGATATTATCATGAGAATACGATTATAGAGTTGACATTGTTAGGCGACGGCTATCGTCTAGGGTTTAGACTATTAGGATTCCTTATTATGCTACTATAAATTCATTGTATTGATATCAATTAGAAACAACTCAATAATACAAACCTTTATGCAATTCATCTTCTTCCTATAATTTATCATGGTATCAGAGCCTCGTTCTTGAGGACTCTAAAAAATTCTTTTTCGCTTTCTTGCCGGTGGGTTATAATTTACGGTGCCCACCGGCAGGACTTCGTAGTTATTGATCTTTCAAAAAAAAAAAATTCCAAAATATTATTTACGTGGCTTAGGAGCTCTTCCCTCAATCATTAGGAGGTGCTGACTTTCCATTAGATTGGCCATCTTTCTTCTCAAAGAAAATAAACATTACTATAGCGGCTGAATATTAAAAGCAACACTCCCCGAGAAGACGTTTGATGAAATGAACTTTTCCTTTCTCTTTGAAACTTGATTTAAATTATCTTCTTCGTTCAAGGTGGTACTTATTGATTTATTTGGAGTTCGAAAAATTTAACGTTCTCCAAATCTCGAAACTTACGGATAATATTCCGTTTTACCGAAATTTGTTAGGTTCGATTAGGGTTCCTACAAATTATTTCTCATTCGACAAGTCCGAAAAGCTCAACGTTCTTGTTCGAATATCGATCGTTCGACGAGTCTTATACTCGTTTTTCTTGTACAACCTTACGAAGATGAAGACGATTAATGAAGAAGATGAAGAAGATGAAGATTTCTATTTTCTTTTTTGTGCAAACTCATTGAAATTTTAACAAATTACCATGAGTTTGAGGGAGGATGTTGAGATATACGGTATATTAGAATATACAGTAGAGAATAATTAAGATATTATCATGAGAATAAGATTATAGAGTTGTCATTGTTAGGCGACGGCTATCGTCTAGGGTTTAGACTATTAGGATTCCTTATTATGCTACTATAAATTCATTGTATTGATATCAATTAGAAACAACTCAATAATACAAACCTTTATGCAATTCATCTTCTTCCTATAATTTAATATGGTATCAGAGCCTCTTTCTTGAGGACTCTAAAAAAAAATCGCTTCCGCTATCTTGCCGGTGGGTTATAATCTACGGTACCCACCGGCAGGACTTTGTAGTAAATGATCTTTCAATAAATAAAAAAAATAACTACAATTGATAATCATCCAATTTAATGGCACGTAATGTACCATCAATTTGATGATGTCACTTTATATCAATGGTGGTTCTGATTTATGTCTTTGTCATTCAATCTTTAAACGGATGTTTTTCCGTTAATCGAAATTGTCCGATTCTCCAACGACCTTGTGTCAAAACAAATCCAAAAACAAAGAAATAATTTCTTCCTTTTCCTTTGTAATTTGATTAATTGTCTTTTACCTTGTTCAAGGTGGTACTTAAATTAATTTATTTGGAGTTCGAAAAGCTTAACGTTCTCCAAATCTCGAAACTTACGGATTATTTTCCGTTTTACCGAAATTTGTTTAGGTCCGATTAGTGTTCCTAACAAATTATATAATATTCGACAAGTTCAAAAAACTCAACGTTCTTGTTCGAAGGGATCTTTCTAGCGAGTCTTATACTCGTTTATTTTACCAACCTTGCGAAGACGAAGAACATTAATGAATATGAAGAAGATGAATATCGAAGATTTTTATTTTATATTTTGTGCAAACTCATGGAAATTTTAGCAAATTACCATGAATTTGAGGGGGGATGTTAGAGGATTAGGGTTTAGGCCGACGGCTATCGTCTAAGGTTTAGAGTATTATGGTTTATTATATATATCCATGTATTCTAATGACAATCACAACTCAATAATACAACGATTTCCTTTATGAAACTCTCCCCTCTCAATTTCTAATAAAGCATAAATTTGATTTCATCATTCAACGACTTTAACAAAAACACCAAAAAGTAGACATAATTATAGTAGGTAGATTACTAGATTATATTTGGTATCAAATTGAGAATTATGCGCATGAAAGAAAAAAATAACTTCCAATCAGTTTTATGATGTTTCGTATTGGTCTCATTGAATATTGAATATGAGTTTATGAAAGGTTTAACATATTATCATATATGGATATAAAAAGAAAATCATAATAATAGTATTGAGAGTACCTTTATTTGCGAAATAAAAATAATAAAATCTGATATGAACCTCCTGATTATGAAATCTTAATAATCTATGAATTATGGACAAAATTTCTTTTCGCTCGATTGGTTAAGACTCATGCTGATAACGTGTTATAAAATATAAAGAAGTAAGTGAGAGATGGTAGAAAGATGTGTCTTTCTCATTAGTACAAATGGATATATATATATATATATATATATATATATATATATATATATATATATACACACACAAGTACAACATAGGAATGCAAAAGGACGTATCTAGAATAATCATATATTTATGAACATCCATAATTGTGAGACTTATGGACATCCACAATAAGTTTTTCACAATATTTATCATAATGTGTGAATAGTTCTCTTATCTAGAGGTTAGAGGAGTAACGAATCGTCATAGCATGTGATGAGTTGTTAAATGGGTTGTTGATTGATAGTTGCTTATCATTCAATTTGCTTGTGATTATTATTGATTGCTTTATCGTTGTGGCCACAACCTTGGATTAAAAACTTAGTAAAATTGATCCTTAGAACGACTGTCCGGGTTCGTTTTGGCTAACGCATAATTGGTAGAATAAGTTATAGTAAGAGCGATAGCCCGCTAGAAATTTATTCTAAGATAGGTATAAGACCGAAAGGACGTGCCTAATTTTGTGATTTGCATCGTTTATCGACTTCACCATTGATTTTTCATTATCTTGATTAACGAACTTGACGAACCTATCCCCTAGATGTTTTCTTCTTATTACTTCCTCCCTTCAACTCCACTCTACCCCTTTCATTTTTGCACACTATTCATGAGTCGGCATCTAATTGCAATTTTCTCTCAATATATAAGTGAAAATATATCCATGTGTGATCTTGTTTGATTCTTCTTTACGAGTACATTATTAATATCCAACTTTTATAATTTTTGCAAACACGTAGCTAACGATATTGACCGCGTAAAACACGTCTCGGCAAACGTGAAAAAATAATTTGGTAGAGTGGAGTTGAATGGAGTAAGTATTATTTATCTCATTTTGTTATTTGTTTTTATTTATCGTTTAATTCCAAACCAATCTCAAATAATCGAACCAACCTTGATAGAATTTACCCCATAACAACTTAAATAGTAATTCCCGTATCCCAGTGATCCATTAGACTACTTTCATGATTTTGATTTTTAGATGTTCAGTATATTTGATAAAGGTTAAATCTTGAGTTTCACCTCAAATGAGCCCTTTCAAACTTGAGCCCTTATCATTTGACCACCAAACAGGGATCTGGGCCGGCCCTGAGTATCCAAATAGGAGAAAGATAATCAAATACTCAGAATAGAAAAGTAAAGAATAAATTTGTAGGGCAAAGGAGGGAAATGAAATTGAGGTCGGGGAAGACGTCGGCGTCACCGCTGACTTGTCATTCTGCTTTTCCTCAAGTACCTTTTTTTTATATTTTTTAATTTCATTTGTATTACAATAGACGAATATATCCGTCATTTTACTTCTAATGACTTAACTATCTCCCACTCGTGTAGATAAAATTGGAGAATCACAAATGACTTGTCTTTTCTTACGTGGGTAATATTATACTCTCTCCGTCCCTGTCAATTGTTGTCCTTGTCATCCACTAAATATACCACAACTGTTTTCTTACCGTCTTTGTGCTAAAATAAAATGCCAATGATTGATTGGCCGGGACGGAAGGAGTATAATATTTCATTTCCATTTTCATTTCAAGTTCAAATACAACATTTCTTTTTTAGACACTATTCATGAGTGAAAAGAATTTTTATGATATTTTGCAATATGTAAAATAAAATATGGTTATGTGGGATCTTGTTTGATTCGCCTTTATAAGTACAATAAGATTATCAAATTATCAAATTTTTATATTTCTTTATAAAGTAAAACTCGAGATATTTACGTTACAATTCATGCATTGACAAACATGTAAAAGAGAAATGTTGTGTTTGGACTTGAATAGAGGGAGTATAACAATAGACGAGTATATCCATCACAAACTTCTAATGGGTTAAGTAACGATTGACCGGGACTTTGGGAGTTTTCAGCCTGCAGGAGGTTGTAAGGTACGTCTGCAAGTAGTGGTACGATATAGTTAGCGACCCGTGTTTTATTAGAGCCCATTGCCAAATGCCTGCTACTCTACGCCTGCCTTTTTCATCATACAAAACTGCATCAATCTACAGATGTATTTCTCACACCTAGACGCTGCTGCTAACTCATTCAACCTAACAAATATCCAATTACCCTTCCGCGCCATTATTCAAGCTTCCCGTAACGGCTTAGTCTTGCTTTGTCAGCTTCCGGGTAAACGAAAGCTTCATATAATTATTGGAAATAGGGGCTTTTTAGCCTTTGAGCATATTTTCTACTATCCCACATAGGAGAGGAAAGGAAGTGTATATGTGTTTATATATACATCACTTCCCTTACTTATCACTAGTGGGTAAAGGGAGTCTTTTGTAGAGACTCTGCGAGGTGCTTAATTCAGCTCGCACACGCTCGCACACGCGCGCGCGCGCGCCCGTGCCCGACCCGATCCCTGGATTTGGGATTTGGCAATTGGCAATCGCCTGCGGCGGGCTATGCCTATCTTTTTGGGCCAAGTCCGAGTAGTATGTTTTGTTGTGTCCAGGTTCATCTGTCCGGATTCATTTCCCATGTGCTAATTGAGTCAGTCAAGTAACTGTTAGTGGGTGAGATTAAGTCTCCCCATTTACAGCCTTGACTGCTGTGTTTTAGGGACTGCTTAAGCTCCCTAACTGCTCTATTTTTCTGTATAAATAGAGCAGTCTGCAGCACCAGAACAACACACCAACACTCTTCCTCTCTTCTTATTCTTCTACAATAATCTCTGGGTAGAGTACAAAATTCGTTCCAGGTTTATCAGTCTCGAGTGGGCGAGTTTGAAAGGCGACAGTAGTGTAATCCATGGGGAACTACCGGTCAATAGCTGATCGCCACCACGGTCGTACCGGAATAAGTTTTCAAGGCAGTGGCTCTTTCCACGTCACTACTTCTGTTCGGTATTTCTGATCTTTTAATCTTTCGTTACAGCACATTACAAATAACAATTTGAAAACTTATTATATTTCTGTTGTAACAATGTCGTCTGTGTTGTAAAAAAACCTTCCTGATTTACCAAAATTGAACCGTTAGATGGAATTAATTACAAAAGATGGTCACAAAAATTGCTTATGTTTTTTGACCAACTTGATATCGACTATGTTCTGTTTGATGGCCCACCAATTCCTTTTTCCGCTACTACTTCTATTGAAGAAACCCCTCCTGTTGTTGCTGTCATTAAGAATAATGAACAGACTGTTAAGAAATTCGACAAGGACAATAAAACTGCTAGATATCATCTTTTAAACAATATGTCTAATACCTTGTTCGATTTATTTATGATTCACAAGTCTGACTGTGTTATTTGGGAGTCATTAGAATCTAAATATGGGGCTGATGATGCTGGGAAAAAGAAATATGTTGTCGGGAAATGGCTAGAATTTCAGATGGTCAATGGAAAACCAATTATGGAACAAGTACATTTATATGAAAACTTGTGTGCTGATGTCATTAATGAGGGAATGAAATTAGATGATATTTTCCTTGCAAATGTTTTGTTAGAACGTTTTCCCCCTTCCTGGTCTGAGTATAGAAACCACCTTAAGCATAAGAAAAAGGATTTGTCCCTCCAAGAACTTGTAGGACATATGAGGACCGAGGAGGCCAATCGCCTTAAAGATAAACCTGCGAGTCTTCCTGTTGGACCAATTTCATAGTTTTGATAATGACATGTGTTTACGTGATAATATGTTTTACTCGATATATCATATGCGTGTAATTGTGTGCTTTAGTCTTATTATAGCTAGCAACAATTATGAGAAGAAAGATCAAAGTTAGGCATAACTTTGATAAAGTTGTGAGACAAAGTTATAACAACTTCAGGAATAACTTGGAAGTGAACATGAAGTTATAGCTAACCAGGCATAACTTTAAAGAAAATCGCTTCAAACAAGATCTACATAAAACTACACAAGACTCGAGATGGAGGGTCTTTGTGATCAAGATGAAGAGATGATCCGTATACTGAAGATCTTTGTGAAGATTAGATAGTATAGGTCGTCATTCGGTAACTATTCCATTCGAGAGATTTTATGTTCAAAGTTATAGCTTTAGTCTATGACTTTGGGATGATAAAATATTGATGCATGATTTTGGAAATAAAATGTTTTGAAATGTTTTCAAAAGTGAAAGAGTATTTTTTATATTTATCAATTATTTTAATAGAGAATATATTTATGAGATTCTATTGGTTAGTAATACAACTTATGGGTTGTCATGCTACCTAGGGTTCTAATATATTCTATCTCAATTTGTTGTTAACCCTAATTAGCCACCTAGTGGTTGAGCCACCTAGGGTTTCGTGAAACCTAGTGTTTGTGCACCATAGGGTTGCGTGCCTCCTAGGGTTTCGTGAGCTAGAGGATTTCGGCCAATCTCAGGTTGTTTCCTTAGTTTACCTAATCTAGGATTCTACTATATCTTTACAACAATATTTTGAGATATTAAGATAAATATATTTCTATAAGATAAACCAAATAATATTTTGAGATAAAGATATTTCTAAAAGATAAGCAAATATTATTTTATGATAAGATAAGTATCTTTATTAAATATTATACTAGGGTTTTAGATCTACTATGATTCTACTACTATAAATACTCATTCACATACAATTTGTAAAACACACGAAATACACATATTTTACACGGCTATTATTTTACTTGTGTTGATTTTCCAAAATCGTTTTAAAGCAAACCTTTGAGCAAATATTTATTATTTTTAGAGTTTGTTTTTAAAAGAGTCGTGCATCAATTATTATCAATCGCTTGAGTGAAATACGTTATTGGATAATAGTACATCATTATAAGCTTACAATTCTTTAACGGGAATTTGTGTGAGTTATATTGTACTTTCTTATTAGCGTAAGATAGTATAGAGTATTTAGCGATACTCACCTTGAGTTATAATCATAGTGTTGATTATACGAGTGGGTTGGTAATTTTTGTAATCCGTAGAAAGGTACTAAAAATTATTAATCGAGAATAGTGGACGTAGGTTTCAACGTGTGAAACTGAACCACTTCAAAAATCGTGTGCCTCTCTCTTATCTCTTAACTTTTCGTTATTTCGTGATTCGTGCTTACTTTGATTAATTAATTAGTTGATTTTAATTCATAAGATCAAATAATTAAATGTACATTATCAATATAAATCGAAAAAAGTGGGGCTAGTTTTAATACTCAATTCCCAAAAACCCCCCCCCCTCTTTCGTATTCGATCAATAGACTCTACACTTCCTGTTAATACTGCTAAGGTTAATATGGTTGTGGTCGAGTCTGGTGGTCCTTCAAATGCTGAGAAGTTCAAGGGTAAGGGTAAGGCCAAGGGTGGTCAGGCTAAGAATCAGGGTCCTACAAAGAAGAATGGTCCGGGTCAAGGGAAGTACACTAAACCAGTTGCCAAAATTCAGAAACCTGCTGGACCTCTTGTTTGCTACGTTTGTGGTAAGATAGGCCATAAGGCCTACCAGTGCACTCAAAAGAAAACCGCTGAAGCTAATGTTGCTGTGACTGATAATGTTATTGCTGCTGTGGTTGTCGAAGCAAATCTGGTGGGTAATGTTGCTGAATGGGTCGTGGATACTGGTGCTTCTAGACACCTCTGTGCTGATAATGAGTTATTTGCTGAGTTCGAGGAGGTAGCTGATGGGGAATGTGTCTACATGGGTAACTCTTCATCTGCAATGATCACAGGCAAAGGCAAGATCTTTCTCAAACTCACCTCGGGGAAAACACTTGCTCTAACTAATGTTTTCTATGTACCCTCATTGCGTCGAAACCTCGTGTCTGGTGCTTTATTGAACAAAGCTGGTTTGAAGCTTGTTTTTGAAGCTGACAAGGTTGTAATGTCGCGTAATGGGGATTTTGTGGGCAAGGGTTATCTCTCTGGGGGTTTATTTGTTTTGAACTCTAATTCAGTTTTTAATAATATTGCATCTACTTTTGCTTATATCGCTGAGTCTATTGATGTTTGGCATGGTAGATTAGGTCATGTGAATGTTGACTATATTAAAAAAACTTAGAACAATGAGTTTAATTCCGAGTTTAACAAGTAAAGAATTCTCGAAATGTGTTAGCTGCGTTGAGGCTAAATTCACAAAGAAACCTAGTAAACCTGTCAAAACTAGGAATACGAGTCTTCTTGAATTAATTCACACCGACCTAGCTGATTTCAAAAGCACTGCTAGTAGAGGCGGTAAGAATTACTACATCACCTTTATAGACGACTGTTCGAGATACACTAGAGTCTATTTGCTTAGGACTAAAGATGAGGCTGAACAATCGTTTATAACGTTTAAAAATAAAGTCGAAAATCAACTCGATAGAAAAATCAAAAGGGTAAGGTCTGACAGAGGAGGCGAGTACGGGTCTAACTTTTTAATCGATTTCTGTGCGAAAAATGGATTAATTCATGAGTCTAGTCCACCTTACTTACCTCAGTCTAATGGAGTAGCTGAACGAAAAAATAGAACATTAAAAGAAATGATGAATGCTATGCTTTTAAGTTCTGGTCTTTCTGACGATATGTGGGGGGAAGCGATTTTATCGGCTTGTCATATTCTTAACCGTGTACCTCATAAGAAAATTGATAAGACACCCTACGAGATTTGGAAGGGCTATCCTCCTAACCTGAGCTTTCTTAGGGTATGGGGGTGTTTGGCTAAAGTGGGCTTACCTGATTTTAGGAGACCTACCGTTGGACCAAGAACCTATGATTGTGTGTTTATTGGTTATGCTCAAAATAGCTCTGCTTATCGATTCATGTCTTTGATTGACCGTTCTATATCTGAAGCTAGAGATGCTGAATTTTTTGAGCATGTTTTTCCATTAAAAAAGAATGTTGTATCATCTCCTAGTTTACCTATTGCATCTACTGATTTGTCTTCACATGCTAGTAGTAGCACTTCTATTGATCATACTGCTGAACCTATAAGAAGTAAGAGACCTAGATGTGCAAGAAACTTTGGTGATGATTTTGTTACAACTTTTCTGTCTGAACATGGTTACACTGTTTGTGCTAGTGATGAATTTGTTTCAGCTTTTTTAATAAAAGATGATCCAAAAACGTATAGTGAGGCAATGAAATCAATTGATGCTAATTTTTGGAAAGATGCTATTAAAAGTGAACTTGATTCTATTGTGTCTAATCAGACTTGGGTGTTGACTGATTTACCTAAAGGTACGTAGTAAACCCATCAGTAGTAAATCGATTTTTAAAAAGAAAATGAGACCTGACGGTACAATAGAAAGGTTCAAAGCTAGACTTGTGGTTAGAGGTTTTACACAAAAGAAAGATATTGATTATTTTGATACTTATTCTCCTGTGACTAAAATATCGACTATAAGAACTCTTGTTGCCGTAGCTGCCATTCATAACCTTATTAACTGCTTTCTTGAATGGTGAACTAAGGGAAGAGATCTATATGTCGCAACCTGAGGGTTTTGTGATTAAGGGTCAAGAGAATAAAGTGTGTAAACTAAACAAGTCACTTTATGGTCTGCAACAAGCACCTAAACAGTGGTATGAGAAATTTAACAACACTTTGGTGAGTAATGGATATATGGTTAACAATTCTGATTCATGTGTGTATTCCAAGATGATAGAATCTGATTGTGTGATTATATGCCTATATGTTGATGACATGTTAATACTTGGTAATAATTTGGATGTGGTAATTAAAACCAAAGAACTTTTGTCATCAAAATTTGAGATGAAGGACTTAGGAGAAGCTGATGTTATCCTAGGAGTTAAGGTTATCCGAAACTCAAATGGAATTTCTTTAAGTCAATCTCATTATTTGGAAAAAGTGTTGAAAAAGTTTAACTGCTTTGATGTTGTATCTGCTAGAACTCCCTATGATGCCAGCATACCTCTGTGTAAAAACTTGGGTAAGAGTGTTTCCCAAGAAGAGTATGCTAAAATTCTAGGTAGTGTGATGTTTCTTATGAACTGTACTCGACCAGATATTGCTTATGCTGTTAGTAGACTGAGTCGTTATACTCATAACCCCAGTAATGAACATTGGACTGCTCTTCGTCGTTTACTAAAATACCTAAAAGGAACAGTTGATCTTTGTTTGCATTATAGTAAATTTCCTGCTGTGTTAAAAGGATATTGTGATGCGAATTGGGTGTCAGGTAACGATGAGATTTGTTCAACTAGTGGTTATGTCTTCACCATGGGTGGAGGTGCTATATCGTGGAAGCCTTCTAAACAGACTTGTATTGCACGCTCTACCATGGAATCGGAGTTCATAGCTCTTGAGTTGGCAGGTCGAGAGGCTGATTGGTTGAAAAACCTACTAGCAGATGTACCATTGTGGGGAGGACGACAGACTCCGATCTCCTTACATTGTGATTCACAAGCAGCCATTGGTGTTGCTAAGAATAGTGTCTATAATGCGAAAAAACGACACACCAGAATCAGGCACGCTGCAGTTAAACAACTCCTTGAAAATGGAGTGATCGCTTTGGATTATGTGAGGTCCGAAAGCAATCTTGCTGATCCCCTTACTAAGGGGTTGACTAGAAGATTAGTCGCTGACACGTCGAGGGGAATGGGGCTAAAGTCCTTAAGTCAAGTTATAGAGTGACACTTGACTAGGTCTAAAGTTCTGTTCCTATGGCGTTGTATGATTCATAACCTTAACGACGGTGCTTTTGAGACGCACTTGATGAATTGTACGCCAGGTTGGACTTGTGTCCTTAATGGCTCGTGTGAGAAGTGCTTTTGAGAAGCACTTGAACCACCTACGTAGGTGTGATGATCATAAGACTATGAGAAGTCTTTTGAACACACCTATTAGTACCAAGGTAAACGCATAGCCTCTAAAAGGCACGTTGCACGATGAAATCGCGGAACGATCATAATTTGAAGGTATGATATGTGTTGTGGGGGGTATCGACCGAAGCTCAGTTAAGAATTCAAATCGCAAGATATTCTCTCGTTGTAAGTAAGTTGTTTCCTCATTTCACTAAAGTGTCAATTCAAATCGAAAGATATTGATACCTAAGTATCCAATCCTTCCTCTACCCAGGAATTCTTCTTTCTCTGTCTCGGGCGCCCCTAGTGGGGGATTGTTGGAAATAGGGGCTTTTTAGCCTTTGAGCATATTTTCTACTATCCCACATAGGAGAGGAAAGGAAGTGTGTATGTGTTTATATATACACCACTTCCCTTACTTATCACTAGTGGGTAAAGGGAGTCTTTTGTAGAGACTCTGCGAGGTGCTTAATTCAGCTCGCACACGCGCGCGTGCCCGTGCCCGGTTCCGGTTCCGGATTTGGGATTTGGGATTTGGCAATCGCCTGCGGCGGGCTATGCCTATCTTTTTGGGCCAAGTCCGAGTAGTATGTTTTGTTGTGTCCAGGTTCATCTGTCCGAGTAGTATGTGCTAATTGAGTAAGTCAAGTAACTGTTAGTGGGTGAGATTAAGTCTCCCCATTTACAGCCTTGACTGCTGTGTTTTAGGGACTGCTTAAGCTCCCTAACTGCTCTATTTTTCTGTATAAATAGAAAAATAATCTCTTCCTCTCTTCTTATTCTTCTACAATAATCTCTGGGTAGAGTACAAAATTCGTTCCAGGTCTATCAGTCTCGAGTGGGCGAGTCTGAAAGGCGACAGTAGTGTAATCCTTGGGGAACTACCGGTCAATAGCTGATCGCCACCACGGTCGTACCGGAATAAGTTTTCAAGGCAGTGGCTCTTTCCACGTCACTACTTCTGTTCGGTATTTCTGATCTTTTAATCTTTCGTTACAGCACATTACAAATAACAATAATCAATCCTCTTACCAAACAAATGCTTACTCTTCCTCCTATTGTTTCTGTCAACCGCCTCGCACCTTTCTCTGCATCGTATTCCTTTGCAGTTAATTCCTCTCGTCAGTATAAAGTAGTGCAGTTTTGCCATTATTACAACCATAATGGATGTGAATTCAATGTGCTTACTATCGGTGTTGATAAAGCTTGGAGGCCTATTGATCCTCGACATCCTTCCGGTATACCCACGAACCACATTTCCACCTTTGTTCCACTTATGACACATGCGCTCTTTATCGAAGGATTTCTGTATTGGTGTGCTAGTTTATCCTTTTCTTTAGCCATGGATGTCGATACATAAACCTTTTTTCGCGTTTCTTGGCCGGCCGGCGTAAATGGACGTAATTGTGAAAGCTACTTTTTAAGTATGGGAACTGCTCTAGGCTTAATGACGGTAGATGACATTAATAAGCGTGGTATTTGGACGTTTCGAAAGTTGACAGATATAAAATCTAGTAAGTGGACTGTAATCACCAGGGTCGATATTGAAGCAATTGTTAGCAAGGTTAGTAATGGTAAATGGACCTATAATACCCGTGCTATAAGGCCTGCGAGTTTGATTGATGGAGAGTTATGGTTTCGTGATCATGTCGGCTTGAATTACTCCTTGCTGATTCGTTATAATCTGGCCAACGACAGCTTTGTTTGTTTCCGAGTTAACATGCCGTCTGATTCAAATTCTTATTTTCGGTATGTACCAACTTTGATTTCACCCAAGACAACTTCAACGTGGTTGCCGCGTAATTAGATATAAACTTGTACCCTTTTATATTTGTTAAAACTACCCCGTATTATTTATGAAATTCCTATGTACTCCTATTGTGTTAAGAGTATTCATAATGTTCGGTCGTTGTTATACTACTAGACACTCGATTGTGCTCCTAATTCCACAGGTTTTCTTATGTGAATGCAAATATGTACTAAATGGTTGAGCATGAGTATGTATGGGATGATTTCTAGAAATCATCTTCATTTAACTTCCATATAGTGTTTTCTGCTGATGGTGCTGAAGTACGAAGATTATTAATTGGGACGTACAGAATTACATCAATTCATTTATCCAGTTGAAAAAAGAACTCACCACTTGGGATCTTTCGATTAACGGTAGACCACTTGCTTCAGGCGCTAAGTAGCTGGTTGATGTTGCCATTGTATTGGCAAGCAGCCATAGGGTTCTTCTTCCTGTTAAACTCCTACTGGAACTTGTCAGGTACGTCTCCTCTGCGCAGTGGTACGATATAGTTAGTGACCCTTGTTTTATTAGAGCTGATTGCCAAATGCCTGCTACTAAGTCCGACTCTTTTATCATGCAAGCTTACGATCAGCGATATGTGGTGTATTTTTCTGACCAAGATGCTACTAAATCAGTCAAGCTAACAAAGATCCAATTACCCTTCCGGACCAAAATTGCGGCTTCATGCAATGGCTTAGTCTTGTTTGTTGCTAGTTCGGATAGACGACTAAAACTTCATCTTATGAATCCTCTTTCGAAGCTAATGGCTAGTCTGCCTCCTGTCGTTATTGTGGAGTTGGTAGCACCTATGACCTACCACTCTATATTCTTCTTCTGCAGTAGTTCCTCAGTCAGTATAAATTGGTGCACTTTGCCAACCTTGATAAATGTTAACTGAATGTGTCTACTGTCGGTGTTGATAAAACTTTATTGCAGGATTTCTGTATTGGGGTCATTATATAAACTATTGTTTGGCCATGGATGTCGATACATAAATCTTTTATCGGATTTCTTGGCCAAGAAAGCTACTTTCCAAGTATGGGAACTGCTCTAGGCTTATGACGGTAGATGACATTAATAAGCATGGTATGTATACGGACGTTTCGAAAGTTGACTGACTTCAAATCTAGTGAGTGGACTGTAATCACCAGGATCGATATTGAAGCAATGTTCAGCAAGGTCAGTAATGTTACATGGGACTATTGCCTCATAGCATGATTGATGGACAGTTCCGCTTTTATGTTTGTGTCGACATGGAGTGCATCTGGGTGTTTCGTTATTATCCGGCTAGTAACTCTCCTATGCGACGGGCTCATTCACCATTTTTTTTGCTAAATGTGACCACTTTTTGTTAAATAGTGACTACCTTGATAATAAATGTCATTTTCAAGTCATAAAAGATGGTTACTGTTTATTAATAAATGGTCACTATTTATCAAAAAGTGGTTACACTTAACTCGTCGCATATGCGACGGTTGTAAACAAGAATTTGTGTTATCCGGCTTATCAGAGCTTTGTGTCTTTCCGACTCAACGTACCAACTTTGAATTTCACTGAAGGCTCGAAAATAGTTGCCGCGTATATATTTACAAACTTGTACCCTTTTATCTTTGTAAAAAGACTAAAACTACTACTTATTTATGATATTCCTATGTACTCTTTTTGTGTTAAGAGAAAGGTTCCATCTTTGTTACTGTATTGATCTTGTGCCTAATTTCCACAAGTTTTCTTAAGTGAATGCAAATATGTATGAAATGATTTCTAAGAAACCATTTTCATTTACTTCCCAATTAAACTTTGTCTTATCTATTCAAGACTTCAAGTAAATTATACTTGTTATATTAGAAATTTGTCATGGAATATATCGACCACAAGTTGGTCTTGCTTCAGATGGGGCGATCCGTCTTATTGCTTCAGACGGGTCAAGTCCTACTCGCTCTTTCCTCTTTTATGAAGGACTTGACCAGTCTGAAACAATAAAACGAGTTCGCAAGGCTATGTGTGGGTGTCTAGATGAGGGGAATATTAACGTTACATGTCCAAAAACCTGACGACAAGAACAACAAAATTGAGGAGACCAAAACTAGTGTTGACGTCTAGAGATGGGGTTGAGCATAAGTTTGTTTGTCGCATTGTCTCACAATCTGTCATTTTCAGCTGCCTGTAACCTCTGTAAATTACGTCTCTTTCAAGTAATTAAATGTACATATACAAGCATTAAAATAGACCTAGCAGAGCAAAGAAATTAATTGTTCTAGGTAGTCAGCGTGTAAGAAATGTCGCATTTATTTATCTCCAAGTTACTGATTTTTATGATTCTTCTTCCCAGACTAGATAAGCTAAATTTTTGGTGTTAACATTAACAAATTTAAAATTACTCCACCAAAAAATATTACGGAAAGGTTTAGTAGACGGAGTAATCTGTCTTATTGCTTGAGACAAGTCAAATTCTCTTACAAAAGAATAAGTGGGACAAGTGAGGAGATCCATTTACCCTACATGTCAAGTGGTCTAGACGGGTTGACTTATTTCAAGTTAGGTTGACCTATTTCATATTTCCTCCCTTCAACTCCGCTCTAGCACTTTCCTTTTTCACGTTTGTTAACGCGTGTTTTACGCGGTAAATATCGTTTATATAAGAGAAAATTGCAATTAAATGCTCACTTGTGAATAGTGTACAAAAGTGAAAGTGGTAGAGTGGAGCCGAAAGAAGTATATAGTTAGCTCAAATTAAAAAAAAAATCCAAATGAGATGTTGAAGTCCTAGATTTTTACGAGTAATATTTAAAAGGGGAAAATATTTGTTCTGTTTTTCACACTTTAATTAAGCCATCTTAGATATGAAAGGGTTTGCACATGTTATTTGGATTTACCAGGTCATTTTGGGTTAAACATGTCATACGGGCTAATTGGGTTAGATGAGTTGAATAAGATAAAATTGAGTAGTGAAAAATAAATGGTTATAAGTCGAGTGAAGTTATAAGAAAGTTAATCGGAGTAGAGTTGAGGTATATGACTCGTTTCAAAGTAAATGGGTTGGGTTAGGGTTGAGGGTTGACCCATCAATGTGTGACACAGACACGAACTCGATACGACACGACCCATTTGCCATGTCTTACTCCGTACTAAATGTGATGAACGCGATACGACACGACCCATTTGCCATGTCTTACTCCGTACTAAATGTGATGAACGTGACTAGTTAGTCTGAAAGCTAAATTCTCATTTTAGACGAGACTTTTTCGACTGGAATTGAGGCTGAGAAAATCATTGATTTGTGATATAGAAAAAAAGAGACTACTTAATGACATCATATTGCAGCTAAAATAGTTCTCATTTCATTAAAAAAAATATTCTAGTAACTCTTTATCAAGAAATAGATTTCATTTTCTCCTTCTTAAACAGAAAGTGCTCGTTTAAAGAGAACTCCCCGAGTTTGAAAAAGCGAAAAAAAAGTAGGTTAAACAAAAATATAAAAGCTAAATAGCAGGAATAAAAGGGATCCCCCAACTTGATTTTTGTGAGGGGGCCGTCACAAATGAGACTTGCTGAATTACACAATGACGGACCTAAAGAGTACCCAATTAAATAGCGTAAACAGAAAGTGCTCGTTTTAAAGAAAACTCGCTTAGTTTGAAAAGGCGAAAAGAAAAAGTAGATTAAACAAAAATATAAAATCTAAATAGCATGAATAAAAGAGAGCCACACTTGCTCTTATCAGTGAAATGGGTCACCCCGCCGCAAATGAAACTTGCTAATTACACAATGACCAACCTAAAGAGTACCCAATGCAATAGCGAAAGTAACAAGTACTTTTCAGTGCTTTACACAATTGGGTTACATGAAAATCTGCATGCTTTTATTCAGAATCTTGGATCATAATACTAATTACAATACGAGTATTATTAGGTTACCTTAATTATAGTTGCCAGCTTGCCACCTAGGCACCTTTATTCCTAGTATCTTCACTAATTACTACAGAGTACTACTTTCATTTATTTAATACTAATAATAAGAAAATGGCTTTGTCTAAGTGCAAAATTTCATTACTATCACTACTACAGTAGTACCATTTATTTACTTCAAGATACGCCACAAAATTTGATCAGATTTTGGTGTTAAATCGTACAAGTCAGCTAATTAAGAAGTCTCTACATAATACTCGGTATTTTCTACCTAAAATATGTCTACATTATCGACCAAGATACTTACAAATTCGAACGGTCAACAACATTAGACCAGTTCTCTTGCTTAAAAATCTGAGTTTGTTTTCATTTGTAATTGTAATAATAATAATAATAATAATAATAATAATAATAATACAGTACTAAACTAGCTAACTCTAATGACTAGGCAATAACCATGTGGAATATTTTTCAAGATAAATACATCACATAATTACTACCAAGGTAAATAAATAAATACATAGAGATTCCAACAAGACAAGAGGGATCAAAATTATGGGAATCTCAAGAATTTGATGGTAAAACATAAAGGTAAATAACTAAAAAGTGGACAATGTAAGCTTTGAGTTCTTACTTTATCTACTTCCATGATCAAAACAGCAAAAGCAAACATCTACAATGTCAGATTTTTTTACTTTTTACTTTTACCACCAAACAAGTCCACTTCTTTTCCTTGTTTGCTTTTTTTTCCTTCCTAATATTGTCTCCAGTTAGATAAAAATAATAATAAAAATAAAAACACTCTGAAAAGTTAAGGAATCTACTCAAGAAAATCCAAATGTTAGCTGGCTTTAGCTACTGCATGTTTCTTCAGAGTCCCAGCAAAATGTAATACACCAGTGTGATTGGTAAAGCTATCAGCATCCCAAATATTACCCTGCATTTCCAATTTACAATTATCAAATACAGGTCGTGAGTCCGGAGTCGTAACACTTGAGAGTTGTCGTATTTTGAGGCGGTATTGATTCTAGGCAACGTGTGACGAGTTGGAGATCAAGGCAAGTGGATATCGAATACCATGATGACATGGGCTAACATATTAGTAGCATTCGACAAATTGTTAAGAAATGGGTAAAATATTGTAGATATAGGTGTCAAGGGTCGATTTTCTATTTTAATTTGTTTTGAAGAGAAGAGATGCGGCGAAGAACAACCCTGGATTGCGCTAACTAATACATTCGCTACATTCGATTGGACAAGAATTTTTTATACAAAGTGTATAAAAGGATAAGAGTTAGTACGCTGTGCTGAGAATATCAGGATGAACATTGTATTCCTTGGCGAAGACGAATGGTACAATTCCTTGGGGCAGAGCAGCCTGAAAATGATACACCAAAATCGTAATTTAGTAAATAAATTATATTCGTACGTCATTAGACAACAAGGAATTAGTAACACAAGTATATCTTGGGAAAGCTGTTAAACCTGCACGATACCGATGTGTAAGAGCGTCCCCCTTAATCCGACGGCAATCGAAGCAGCAGCCATAACAGCCGGGCCTGTGATGAATCGCACTAGCGCTGCAAAGGCAGCTACTGAATTCCCACAAGCAATGATTCTGGGTTGAAGTGCCATAAACAAACCTGCAAATACCACATAAGCCAAAACAACATGAATTAATTATTCCTGAAGAGAACTCAAGGTAGGCTGGATTTGGAATTGACGCAATTTCAAACCATCCGACCCAAAACGAGTAATTCAGTTAGGACCTTAGTCATGCTGTGAAACAATCCAAGTCATACATAATTTACCCAGCCCGCTACAATCGTCCTAAGGGAGGTATACCCAAATTAGACCCTAAATGAATGACCGGTTTGACAGGTGTAAATCTGCGTAACTACCTGAATCAGATCAAATTCACAGTACTTGTATAATAGTATCCGGAAATTGGCTTACCGAGACTAAACATAGCCATTCCAAGACCAGCATCAGAGAGGATTTTGATTGAGGCAGCTACTATAGCAGGCATTTCAATGTGCCACCTTCATAAACAAAATCCGAAACAGCATTAGAAAATCAAACTTTCATTGTAAGAATTCCAACATTTGTTTCAATTTTTATTACTCAGGTTAACTTTATACAAAATCTAAAATCTTATTCAAGACTGAATGAAGTCCAAGGGAAGTCAGGGAATTCAAAAACCTGAACGAGACCAAGGACCAGGTGAGGCCAATAAGACTAGAGTACGTGTTTGGGTTCCGGATAAGCTTCCTCCAGACCATGATCAGAATGAGCCTTGTCATCACACTGGCAGGGGGCATGGCAGAGGGTTTTGGTTCAGCTAGGGCTTTCCCCTTTGGCCGAAGCTCAGTCGTGGAGCTCGAGCCCAGCTTTGACAATGTGGGGCCCTCTTGCCCGCCATCAGTCCTGTCTCGGAAGCTGAATTCATCCCTTCCATAATCATCATAATCTACATTACATTAATTGTACCAACATAAACCCAAGATTAAAACAAAATTCGCCAGGGATTAAGAAATATTAATCGACATTCAAGGTACCGACATAAACCGACGATTAAAACAAAATAAGCCAGGAAAATAAATTAATAAATATTAATTGTTCAGTAATATAAGGCCAAAAAAATGATGCTTCTGAAATCCTGGACATTGTGGATAGAAATAAATGTTTTTTACTTTAAAATATTAACACACCAAGACAATCTCACCAAACCCACCACATTTTGTGGAGAGATGAAAAGGATGTCCATAATCAACAGGACATTTAAGGAGAATCCAAAACAGCAGAAAAAACTCCAAGATCAATATAGGTAATAACAATTTCATTAATAAAAAAACATCATAATCACATTAAATCAATTCCAGATATCCCTCATTTGATTAGAAAACAGCAACAAATAAACCAACTTGACAAACTTATTAACTTGATTATGATAACAAAATAGTTAAATAACATCCCATATAAATTACTATCGAACATTCAAACAAATCGATTTAGAGTTTTGTACAGGTCATACTCCCTCGCTCACAAAGAATATAAAAGAGAAACAATTGAATGAGACGGAGGTATAGAGAGAGTATAAGAAATGGGTTACGACTATATTCATACAACAAAGTTCTTAACATTATAACACTAAATCGCTTTGATAGTATACATACAACGGTCTCGTATAAAACTTTTATATAGGTAAAGTCAAACAATAGCCTAAAATATAACATAAAATAAATAAATAAATCAAACATGAGAACATTAAATTATATTAAATTAAACACACAAAAGTAGAAAGCAAACCTTTAGAGTTAGCCACCCCACTAAGATCATGACCATAATCATTACCACCACCACCACCTCCGCCACCTCGAAACACATGAAGACCACCTTCAGACACAGGAGATGCACTTGAACTCCATACAAACATATGAATATCCTTCTCACCACCACCACCACCACCACCCTTCTTCTTGGCACCTGGTCCCGCCGCAGGCGAAAAAATCCCGGCTTTCGGCGGGGCCGGGTACCCACCACTACCCACATTCACATTCACCCCTTTAGACCCAACAACACCACCACCACCACTTTCCTCATCAAACCCTAAATTTCCAAAATTAGAAGTTCTAGGACTTACCCCATTACTCAAACCTTTACCATTCACAAAGGAGTAAAAATCATTGTGGTTAAAACTAGAGCCTCTAGGAGTTTGATTCCTAGAAGATTGCAGTGAATAAATCTCAGCATTAGTCAAATTAGATGGTCTAGGAGTCATATTACTATGATTATTACCCATAATTCCATGAGAATTCCTAGAAAAAATCTCTGATCTAGAACTTGCAGATTTCCTAACTTTAACATGTAATTTACCATCTTCACCAATTTCAGCTTGTGTTTCCAAAGGTTCTTTACCATCTAATGAAATAATATCAGAATCAACTTTAAATGATATAATAGAAGCAGCAGTATCAGGAAATTGTTCAGAAATTAATAACTTAGCACCTCTATATTCAAACAAAAACAACATAATTGTGTACCAAATAATACACTGTAACACCACAATTTGCACCATTAAAGTACCTGAATCATCACCATACATACCCTTAAGTAAAGGGATACCCATAACAAGTGTATTAGGTAAAGTTGATAATGAAAACAATGTTATAGACCATTCTAAAGACCCTTTTGAACTTAATCTAGACCATAATGATAAGATTATCAAAACAATAACTTTCTGTAAACTGTCTGCTGCAATGAATCTATAGTTCATAGCATAAGGATTGTTAGTTGATATGAAATGAAATGATAAAAGTGGTACTGCAAATAATGCAACAAATCTATTGATTCCTGAACATTGATCTGGGGTAAATATTTTCCACCATTTTACTGAACCATAAGCTAGTATCATAGCAACATACAGTGGTAAAACTGCTGTCATAACATGGTAAAAATCTAATAAAGTTATCATCTTTGAGTGTTTTTGGGTGAAATAAAATATGGGTTTTTCTGGGTTTTTTGTGGAGTAGTTAAAAATGATAAGAAAGTAAAAGTTACTCTGTTTTTATAAGGGTTTTGGAAGGGTTTAATGGAGAAAAAGTTAACCCATTGGGTAAATAAATTAGGGGAGTTGTAGAGAGAGACAGTAGGAGGTGTAAATGAAGAGGTGTTGGTGTTGAGTGTACACAGGGCTCAAGAAGAAGAGGAAGAGGAAGAGAAGAGAAAGAGTGGAGAGTGAAAATGATGGTGTGAAGAAGAAAAAAGGAAAGTGAAGGTACGATGGTGTGTAAGTGTTGTATTATGGCTGTCTATTATATGGCAGACAAGGTGTGACCTCCTTTTTCCATTCTTTTCTAATTTTAAATCATCTCCATTTGCTTCTCCTCTTTTTATTTTTTCTTTCTTTTGTTGTTGCACAAATTGTTGGGGGGAAGATATCGCATATCTGTCTTCAATGAAAATAGGTTGGGCGTCTTTTTATAGGGAGTCAAGTGGAGGGCAAGTGGGGATCCATTTAGTTCCCCACTTGTTCTCTCACTTACCTTCTTGTGAGAGGGAATCTGACTTGTTTTCATTGAAAATGGAATGTCACGTATTCAATTAGACCAACGGTTGTTTTTATAGTTTGGATTATAGGTGATAATAAGACAAAATAGCTCGCGAGTAACTCGAGATCGATTCGGTTAAAGCTCGGTTTGTGTGAGTTCGGCTTGGGTTAGGCTCGAGTGCTTAACGAGTCAAGCACAACAAACGATGCTTGACTCGAAAAACTCGCGAGCCGGCGCAGCTAAAAACTTGTGTGATTAGATAAGATATTGCACATATATTTTTTAAAATATTTTATCATGATTATGTCTTTGTTTCACACCTAAATTTTTCACTTGTTTGTCAAATATATTTACATGTAACCTTGAGAGCCTTGTTATTAAACATATCGAAAGAAAAAAATAATCAAAGAATTAACAATTATATATACGCTCGATTTGAGCTCGAATTTGGTTCGAGCGCGCGTTAAATCTCAAGCTCGCACGCTTGATAACGAATACAATTTTTCAAGTTCGGGCAAGCTTGAGTTCGGCTCGAGCTGAAGTTTTGGTTTTTGAGCACAAACCGAACAAGGCCAAGCTCTGCCTCGACTCGTTAACACCCCTAATTTGGATATTGTTCCGAAACGATCTAATAGTGTATTGTTTGATGATAAGCTGAAGGAATTCAAAATTGATATGTTAAAGAAAACGAAAAGAAAAGGAATTATAGATGATTAGTGGTGGTTCAATACTCATTTTTGAGGTAAAATTGATAACCTATTACAAAAAATGAGCTAAGGTGGTCCACTAATCATATGCTAAGTAGCATCAAAACGGACACGGACACGAACACGTGATACGGCATCTCGTGAAATTTATGACACGGGACACGACATTTAAATTTAATAAAATATACTCCCTCCTATTCTATGTATTATTCTCTTTTCATTTAAGCTCTAAAATTAAGGAAATGAATTTGGACCATACAAAACACTATAACCCACATGCAATTAAATATGGACCACACAAAACACACAACCCCACCTCCAAAAATGAAAATAGGGAAGAAAACATGAATAGACCAAATAGAAAATAGGGAAGAATAGATGGAATAAGAGGGAGTATATTTTATGGTTATAAATAACGTACGATTTTATTTTTATATTATTATTTGATATTAAATGTAAATAATTGAATGTAAAATTTGACTTTGAGTATAATTTATTCTCATTTTTCATCCAAAATCATCTTCTAATCAATCTCTTTTAATCTTACAACCTCTCATTCCTTCTTTATAGGTGTCCGTGTATCCGACACGGAACGGCTAAGTAGGGGGAGTGTCCGTGCTACCTAGATCATATGTACTGAATTAGGATCCTCTCCATTTCTCTCTCTTCCTTTCATTTTACAAACTCATTAAATAATATATCATCCTTTATACTTTATTAACCTTTATTTTTATTTATAAATTTATAACCGTTTGATGCAGGCTGAATGCAATCTGGACAATTGAAAGAAACTTACCTCTCCCTTTTTTCGAGGAAATAGAGAGAATCCCTCCCAAAATGTACTCTGCCCGATTCCTGTGATCTTGTGGTAACAACTTATAGACATGTTTTTGAATGACAATAGAGACAAATTGGATCAAATGAATGATATTCACATTAACACGAAAGAAGACTAATTTAGTGAGTCATTTTATATTACTTTGGCATAATCCAAAATCAAAAGAATTGCAAGTATTTGTCTCCTCTAAATATATTTCTTTTTTACCTTATTATCTGATTCGTTTAACAATAAGTCTCATTTTGAATTTCTTTTTTATAGTTAAAAGAATTAAGGAGAGAAAAGTGGGTGACAAAGACTTGAAAAGCAATAAATTTTGCTTATGACGGGTCAAATTCTCCTCACAAAGAGCAAGTGACAAGGCAAGTGAGGGGCTCCATTTGCACCCCACTTGCCCCCAGTTGCTCTTTGTGAGGGGATTTGACCCGTCGTAAACTTGTGACGGGTTGGTCTGTCACAAATGAGAATTTGTGCTTGAAAAGTATGTAGAATTGCGCTGATATAAAATCTCAACGCAAAACCGCATACGTATGTACACGTAATAGACCGCCAATCCGCCATACAATAGAATTGTTGAAGTCTCAAACATAAAGATAAATTTTTCAAAATAGAAGCACACAGATTTTAGAATAAGGCAATATCGCAATTCTTTTATAGAAAAACTCATTCATTTATTACTATTATAAAAAAAAAGTGATTTTTATACAAATGGATCATCTTACTCATTGTGTGAAATCGTCGCATACAATGTTATTTTTCTGAAAACTGTAAATAATTATGATTAAAGTGTTTGAAAAGTATCCCCATAGATTCGAAGCTGGAGAAAAATCTGGGCACACTATTTCCCAAAATTTGATATAATGAGTTGAAGTTGAACACTTTACAGTGGCTCCTGCTGTTGTTAATGCACAAAACCCAGCAAAATGTAATAAACCAACATAATTGGTACAGCAACCAGCATTCCAAATATAACCCTGCATTTAACATTTTCCAACTTTAACTTTCATTTTCGAAGTTGCAACTATTTCTAGACTCTACACATTTACCACGCTATATTTTTGACTTTTTTAACACGGGATTAAAGTATTTTGATTTTTTTTTGTTATTATTACAATTTACAAAGGGGTCACTACTATAGTCTATAACCTAGAGTTTCAAGTTAAATCACCAAAACCTAGATAGTGATTATTAAACGTTGCTTTCGTGAGTCAATAAATGTGCCGATTTTATGGCCTCTATTAGACATTTGTGTCCAACTCTTTCGAGGTGGTTTGAAAGCCGATGGATTCAACTTATCTATCTCATTCGCAAGGATGAAATAGATTGGTCATATTCCAGAGAATCAATCTAGTTTTCTTACCTTATCAAAAAAAAAAATTAAGGCACTAACATATAATCGTCTATATCCTGAAATAGACTACTTATAGACTTATAACATGTTATCCTGAAATAAAGTCGCTCACGGCCTTGCTAAAAAGGTCATGACTATGTAGACTATCTTTTACTGTTGCCAAAAAAAAAAAAAAAAAAACATGTTATCACTTCAATTTTATAAAGTTGTATATCGTCCCGGATGAAAGCTACTAGATTGTAGTAGTGAAAATTTTATAACAAGACTTCCATTTTTTTGAAAAAAAAAATAAGACTTCAATTTTGTTTTGTATTAGCCCTTGAATTTCGAAATCTAGATCTGGTAGCTATTATCTACGTGAGAGCTTCATCCCCTACATTTAGAAATCTAAATCCGCCATTATATATATAACACATCTTGCTTAAAACGAGTCAAATATTATCACATGTTGGTAATAAACACAAATAATTTTGGTATTTCCTGACCAACAACTAGAGTGATTTGTTATGTATTTTGATCTGTTTTACGCTTAAGACTCTAGACCTGGCAAACATGTCGGGGTCGGGTCGGGTTAGTACGGGTCTCTCATTATTTTTGGTTAATTCAGGTCGGGTCGGGTAATTTCGAATTTCAGGATTGTTGGTCGGGTCTGTTTTGGGTCAACCAGGTCGGATTATTTTGGGTCGGGTCATATTGGGGAATGGGGCCAATGAATAAGAGAGAAAAGCCATTTGAAGTTTTCTTTGTTCAACTAGAGTTATGTTTTGTCAGGTCATTTTTGGGTCGGGTCAGTCTCAGGTCAATTTCGGGCCTTAGATCAATCTTTTTCGGGTCGGGTTACTTTTGCCCTCTCAAATAAGAATTTGTGTTGTATATAAAGATTGGTTAACATAATCATAATATTTGAAGAATAGAGAAGTGAAGTAAGTACGATGTGCTAAGAATATCGGCATGGACATCATATTCCTTAGCAAATACAAATGGGATAATTCCTTCCGGCAGAGCAGCCTGAGAATCAAACACAGGAACTAAAATCAGTTTAACAAATTTCATGCATGATGCATAGTTGCATACCTAATTAATGTTGTATATTGGTATACAATTATACAATGAAAACTGAAAATACAAGTCTATAAGAGACGGAAAATAAAATAATGTAAGACGGTATTTATCAACCGAATCGAGTCGTGTAAAAGCACAATTTCCTTAGAGTATTTCGACCCTACTAGCCTTGGGTATCACGAAATCTCTGTAGAATAAGACGGTTTTCTTTTGTCTAAGGCAAGAACAAATATGTATTAACAATGAGAGTTTTATCTTGTTTTGTTAATGACAAAATCTGAAAAAACCAAGTGATCATTTATCATTCACTCTTTCTCATATATATATATATATATACTTTGTGATTAAAGAATATATATACAAATATTAATGGATAAGTACATGAGAAGTTACCCAAAACAACCGTCATTGGATTTCACAAGAAACCCAATCAACTTTTCTGAAACACGCGTGATAGGCTCATATTAATACTAGTTTATTTAGCGGTTTTAGTGAAATAAAGCGGTGTTTGGATGGGGTTTTGTATGCTTATCGTCACAATTGTCCACTTTCCAAATGTCGGTATAATAATAGAGTTTTGAGCTATGATTGGAAGAAATGGAATATCTTGAAGTCTACCATGTTACAAGTCATCTACAAGCAAGAATGAAGATTAGTCAAGGCATGAAGAAGTGCAATGGTGAAGCGAAATGAAGATTTCTAGCATCTCTTGCATATGGATCGACTTCAAAAGGTCATATCTTGATTTCTAGAGCTCCTATCGATTCAAGACCAATTGGAGGTGAAAGATGGCAATCTTAGCTTTCCAACGACAGGTCACACGCCTTGTTTGGCCAAGAAACGAGAGAGATATGGCCTTCGCAAAACAGTGTTGTCAGGCCAAAAAGCGCACCGTGCGCCTTTAGCTCTGATCTGTTTTCGCCATTTCGCCTTCAGCAACTATTCAAAGCCCATTACTCTACATTATCTTTAGACTATAAATAGATGAGAACATTAGGTTTTCATCATCTTATCTCATCTTTTCTCTTTGTCTTGTTGAACAATTAATCAAAGTTATAATCATTGGATTTTTCATCTATTTTGGGTTTAGATCTAGAATGGGCAACTAATCTTATTTCTTAATCCAATCCTCAAAGGTGTAATCTTTTGGTTGTAAGACTCCTAATCTTTCCCTAATTATTGTTATTATTGTTAATCCCTTGTGTTTTATGTTGTTGGATTTGGAAACTTGTTTGATTAAAGTAATTAAGTGTGATTTCCTTGTTATCTTAATCTTACCATTTTCCTAATCTATTGTTGTTAGAATCATTAAGTGTGATTTCCGTGTGATTCTATTTTTGCTACTCCTTGTAATTGAATTAGTGAGTGTGATTTCCTCCTAACTTGACTTACAAGAAAGGGATTAACTTGCAATTTGGTATTAATTGTGTTCATTGTGCCTAATTGCTCTTATTGAACCTCTCATGCTTTTATCTTCTTATTAGTTGAATCAATGTATGTGATTTCTACTTGGAATGATTAATAAGTTGGGTTGATGATTAAGTGTGATTTCCTTGTCATTTACCACTATTAAGGAGGTTTAGAAGATTAATCTTCACAATAAGATAATAATAATTAATTGGGGAATTGATTGAGTCTAGGATCAACCATTTGAGGACCATCTATAGGATTGGGTTAAGTTTTTCTCAACTTGATTATTTTCATCCTCTAATTGCTTTCTTGTGTTGCACTCTTGTTTGAATTTACATGTTTTTGAATCAAAATCAAAACCCCCCCTTTTTTACATATTGTTTGTTACTTTCACATTTATTCTAGTTACTCTTTTAATTACACAATTGCATTCCCCCTTCCCTTGGGTTCGACCCTTGCTTTTCACTTTACTTTAGTTTAATTAGTAGGAAATTAGTAAGGTTATAAATAGTTAATTTGTCCGTCTTTAATAGCGACGTTTTAGGCGAGTCAACGCGCGAAACAGGACAGTCATCAAATAGAAGGCAACCACGATCGGGGTTGGGGCCCCCGATAGGGGACGTATCCACCAAGCCACAATAAAGCAATCGAGGAATAAGAACTACCCGTCCCCGGTCGGGGCTAGACCACCCCGATCGGGGACGTGACATCCTTGGCTTCAACGCGTGCGATATACTTAGTATAAGACTTAGCAAACCCTAGTATAAACACTCAATATATTTAACGAGTCAACATTTATATATAATGAACTCGTCATTTCCTTATCCATTACAACCATGAACTCGATATACGATTATATGAGCATACACTTTGTATTCTCGACTCACTTTATATCCATTATGAGGTCACACCGTTTTTGACTTAAAAAACCCAAATGCACTTAAATGTCATTGTGATCTAAATCACCAACAATGACCAAATAAAATTCATGCATCCCTTAAAAAGTCTACAATGTTGACTTTAACCTTAATCTTTGACATGTACCTGAACTATGGAGATACGTAAGAGATCTCCTCTTAGCCCTATGGCGGCCGACGCAGCTCCCATGATGGCGGGCCCTACAAGGAAGCGCAAGGCCGCCGCTATTCCCGCCTTTGCCTTCCCACAAGCAATGATCCTTGGTTGCAAGGCCATGAACAAACCTACATTGTCACATATAGGCAATTAGACATTACAAGAAATGTCGGTGCACTCGAAGTGAACCAAAATAATTCGAAAGGCATGACAAACAATTTTTTTTACCTAGACTAAACATAGCCATCCCAAGCCCTGTATTTGACAGAATTGTTACGGAGGCAGATACAATTTCAGGCATTTTAATATGCCATCTGTCAAAAATAATATATTTTGCACTTACAAAATTAGATTTGAATTGTAAAAAAATTTATAAATCTACTTTCAAAATAAATAATGATAAACTGATAAATACAGACCTGAATGAAATTAAAGACCAAATAAGGCCAATTAGGCTAGAATAAGTATTTGGATTTCTAACCAATTTTCTCCAAACCATGATCAATATGAGCTTGGTCATCACACCACTAGGGGGCATATCAATGGGCCTAGATTCACCCCTTGTATTTGGCTCGGCTCGTAGCTCATCGAGTAAGGCTAACTTATTAGAGATTGGGGCTTCATGTTCATTAGGTCCGCTTCCAGAGCCGTTTTGTTTTATTTCATTATCTTGAGAATCTAGGCATACAAACCCAATTTAGATTTGTAGAAATCATAGTGGATTAACAAAATGTATTGTTTAGGAAATGGTATTGAGATAATTTAAGGCTAAAATCAATGGATATGAAACTATTAAATAAAACAAACCCAATTAAGATTGGTAGAAAACTAGGAATAGATTGAAATCTATTGAAATCTCTCATATCTACATAGTAAAACAATCGAACTAAATTAAAAAAATCTATATAAAATAATCAATTTAAGTAAGAAATGTGGCCCAAATAAGGATACTTCTTTTTCCGATTATTTTATCCAAGACTAAAGACGTGATCGAGTATTCAATTAAAGTACTCCCCCCATTTTCGTCATTGAATACTTTTTGTATTCTATGAGAGAGTAATTTAGTTAAAAGGTAAACAAATGATCAGGGTAAAAAGTGTATTATCGGTCTTTCTAAGAAAAAATAAAGAGGATTTTAGATTAGCAACCAAACCTTGAGGGTGGGCCACAGCACTAATGTCATGACCAGGAGGACTAGGACTCTTAATTAGGCAAGGTCTTGATCCTCTAGGAATAGGAGCACTTGAACTTCTTGCAATCATATTAACATCCTTAGAATTTTCATCCACACCACGACTACCACGGCTTTTCCCTGCGTCTACGTTAGGAGGTAAAATATCGGCCTTAGAGGGTGTCAGATACAATCTACTAAGGACCCCGGTATCCAAATCGTGAACCTTTCTTGACCCAAATTGTGCACCCACATGACCGCTCCCCAAATTATTCACAGACCCGTGAAAATCAGTTTGGTTAAAACTCGACTCTCCAAAAGACTGATTCCTCGAGGATGGGAGTGAATAAATCTCGGCATCAGATAAATAAGGAACCCTTGACATAGAACTAGACGAAGATTTTGAGATTTTAACACTCAATTTACCATCTTCCCTAACCTCAACTCGAGTCTCCAACATCTCTCTTCCATCAAGAGACGTAACATTCGGCTCTATTTCAAATGTGTTTATTAATCGACCACTACCACGAAACTTTCCCGATATCAAAATCCTAGCTCCCCTATACTCGAACAAAAACAACAAAAGAGTGTTCCATATAATACATTGTAAAACCACAATTTGCACCATTAAAGACCCTGAATTTGCTCCATACATCCCATTTAACATAGGTATACCCATGACTAGGGTATTGGGTAGTGTACAAAGAGCAAATAATGTAATGTACCATTCGATAGACATCTTAGAACTAAACTTTAACCATATTGTTAGGACAATTAAGACTATGATTTTTTGCAAAGTATCTGCTAAAATAAACATGTAGTTCATTGTGTAAGGATTGTTTAACGAGATGAAATGGAAGGACAGTAACGGAGCTGCGAAAAGCACGACGAATTTGTTGATTCCTGAGCATTGATCTTGGTTAAATATTTTCCACCATTTTACTGAACCATAGCCTAAGATCATTGCTACATAAAGAGGCACCATTCCTGTCATTACATTGTAGAAATCTTTTCCACTTATCATTTTTCTTTTGTTTTGTCACACTTCTATCAAGTAGAATGAAAGGAGTTTATGATGAAACAACTGAAACTGAATCAAATTATATATACATATAAGTAAATAACGAGATTATCTAAATAACATCTAATTCATGCAAAATATGTGTCAGTCGATTTTTGTAACATGTACCACAAAAGTACACATTAATAGCCTAAATTATGTGGTAAGATATACCAGATTTTCTCATTAAGTACAATAAAAATGAGTTTTTACCAGAATATCCATTGAAATTTGTTTGTGAATCATTTCACATTTAGGTTCGGGTTATTAATATAGTATATAATCCACTAATAATCTAATTTATTTATGTATGGATTGTTCGACTTTGTTGACATTATTCTTATCATGGACATTTAGAATTAGGTATGATGTTTTTCTTTTTGTGTGAAGGCAGTCCAAGGATAATCTTGATGCATATTAGTTTCAATAATAATGTGAGTTGCGACGTATATATTCATCACAAAC
Organism: Heliosperma pusillum; assembly: GCA_022085475.1. Lineage (NCBI taxonomy): Eukaryota > Viridiplantae > Streptophyta > Magnoliopsida > Caryophyllales > Caryophyllaceae > Heliosperma > Heliosperma pusillum. The sequence goes on along the minus strand of JAIUZE010001416.1, from coordinate 64,584 downwards.
TTCATGAAGCCTCGGCTTTTACCGAATCTGTGTTCTTCACTTGGGTAGATAAGACAAGCATAAAGAATAACAAATAACCTGTCTAAATGACTTGTCTTTTTCTACTCACTAGATAATATTTGTCCCGTAACAAGCTTGTAACGAAAATACATATGCGCTGTCATAAGTAAGAACTTGTGTACTTCCTCCGTTCCATTTGATTTCTTTACGTTTGCTTTTTGAGCACTATTTATAAGTGAGAATAATCTTTAATATAACTTTTAATATATAATATAAAAGATAGTCATGTGAGATCTTGTTTAAATCGTCTTACCGAGTGCATTATGAATATCAAATTTTTACATTTTTCAATAAGTTGTACCTAAAGATATGAACAAACGAAAACATGCATTGATGTACGTGTATAAAGCAAACGTAAAGAACCAAATATAACTGAGGAAGTATCAGTTTTGAATTCAGATTACAGTATTACCGGCTAAAGTAGCTCAAATCTAGGTATTTTCCTTTATATAATGAAGTCTATCGTAATCTTGCGTGAACATGTGACAATTTACAAACAATGTTTGATTTAGCTATTTTCTTCACCAATAATGGCATTCAATTTTGTGTATATCATGAAAATGGCATTGCCCAATTTCTTCCTTCGATAGTATTACGTATGATATATGTGTTATTAGACTATACTATTTTTGATAGTTTACGCAATACTTACTTGCCTTTCATTAATCACAATAGTCAATAAAAATGCAAGGCAATATGGTCATGCTGCCGTTACTTGTGAGGTTACGTGACTACGTGGATTATTGGTGAGTTTGAGCATTCAACATGTTGTCGCTTCCCCTATTTACTGTGACACTCAATTTGCATCACACCTTGCTCTGAATCTTATTTTTCATGAGCGCACTAAATATATAGAGATTGACTGTCATTTTACTCGAGTCTCGAGATGATAAATGAGAAACCGTTATATTGGGAATTGTAATTCTGTCAGTTTATTTCATTAGACCAAAATATATATAGTACAAGATAGACTAGGGTAAACCCATAACCTAATTTGTTATGGGCTTAGCTTAAGTCTATTACCCTCCCTCAAGTTGGAGCGTGAGGGTTCAAGACGCCTAACTTGCTAACTAGTGACACAAATTGAGACACACCAAGAGCCTTGGTAAGAACATCAGCCAGTTGAGATGTCGTGGATACATGAGACGGAGAGATAAGGCCAGCGTGAATGGCGTCCCGGATGAAATGACAGTCAATCTCGATATGCTTCGTGCGCTCATGAAAGACAGGATTCTGGGCAATGTGTAAGACGGACTTACTGTCAGTGAACACGGAAACTGGAGAGGAGACAGAGACACCCAAATCAGATAACAATTCTTTGAGCCATTTGATTTCACAAGTAAGGGCACGCATAGCCCGATATTCGGCTTCAGTCGATGATAGAGAAACAGTAGGTTGCTTCTTTGTCTTCCACGAGACAGGGGAGGGACCTAGAAAAACAAGCCAACCAGTAACGGAGCGCCGGGTAGTTGGACATCGAGCCCAGTCGGAGTCACACCAACCGGTAAGAATTAACTCGGAACCAGCAGCAAGAAGAATACCTTGGCCAGGGGTACCCTTAAGATAGCGAACGGTACGGAGTGCAGCATTCCAGTGCTCTTGACGGGGAGCACTCATGAATTGTGACAGGATATGAACCGCATATGAGAGGTCGGGACGCGTGACTGCAAGGTACACCAAGCGCCCCACCAATCTACGGTAAGCTTCAGCATTGACAAGTAACGGACTCACGAAGCTAGCAAGCTGATGATGTTGCTCAAGAGGAGTGGGCGCGGGTTTGCACCCGAGGAGGCCGGCTTCGGAGATGATATCAAGTGTGTATTTCCGTTGACATAAGAAAATACCATCGGAATTTCGAGCCACTTCGAGGCCCAAGAAGTATTTTAATTCACCCAGATCCTTCATAGAAAAACAGGAATTTAAGTATGCCTTGAATTTTCCGAGAGCGGAGAGGTCATTGCCAGAGATTATTAAATCATCAACATATACCAATACATACATACAAACCGAGTCCTGCACAAACGAGAAGAGAGAGTAGTCAACATAGCTTTGGGTGAACCCATATTTTTCCAAGGCAGACCCAAGTTTAGCGAACCAACAACGGGGTGCTTGCTTGAGGCCATACAATGATTTTTTCAAACGGCACACAAGGCCGGGAACAGGCGACTGGAATCCGGGAGGCAATCTCATATACACTTCCTCTGTTGGAGTAAGTGTCCTCCACAATAGTGCATTTATATAATAAATCTCATTTGGAATATACGTGGCATGATTAGTATATTTTGATACTCCACGTCAGTTGATTAACGTAAATCGGTAACGCTTGGCTGACTAGAGTTTGACGTTATTGTCGTATGACGGCGGTAATCAACTGATCCCTTTAGGTCACACCTATAGGATGAGACCCAAATAGTAACTAATTATTTGTATATGATACAGTTAATTAGTACATTACATATATTCGATATGAACGAGAGTTAATTGTTAGAAATTGAGTTAAGAACTCAAATTCGATTAAGTTTATTTTTCAATTATGCGATAATTGACTAATAAATTTATATCTTATTTTAATACGATTAAATAAGATTTAACTTAGTAATTAATCGTTAAATTACTAAATTAGTTGAGGTTTTGAGATAGAGGTAATTAGTTAATTATATTTACAAGAGTTGTAAAATAAATTAACTGAGCATTGTGGGACCCATTATATATTGATATAATGGTAAAATATTACTTAAAACGTTAAGTACATATTATTCATTTAATTGTATCATATAATTGTTATATGATCAAATTAACACTTAATTATACAAGATAATTAAGCATATGATTAATAAGTATTTGTGGGACAAATATCAAAAATCAAAATGGTCCATAATGGACACATGGGCACCGGTTTGTGCATGTGAAAATGGCATGATTATTGTTCTATTTTTATGTCCACAATTCACTTGGTGATTGTGACATTACATGATAAACTTTAATCATCAAAACCATACTTGCACTCTACATATTTGCATAAGAAGAAATTATCAAAATGAGAGGTGACATGGGCATATAGGTGCCGGCCAAAAGAGCCTTCATAAGGGCAATTGTTGTTCTTTTTTGTTTTACTTCATTTTGGTGTTTTATTCTCATATCTCTCTAAAATACTCAACTTCTCTCTAAACTCTCATATATATACTAATATTCTCTACATATTACTAGTGTAGTAATACAATAATATTAGTAGTATTTATCTTACTTATTATCTAGTTAATAATAAGGTAAGATTATTTGGGTTTAATCTTGGGTGCAACAAGAAGGAGACCTTCTACTTTGGAGGTTATTTTGGAGGATCATCCACCTAATTTAATGCTCAAGAACAATAAGACGGAGTTCATTAGTGCCAGTATTGAAACCAAAAAATCCCAGGTAAGGATGTTTTGTCTTATCTTTTCATTTTATGCTTAGTATATTTGAATGCATGATAAACTAGATCTAAATCATTAAGTTAAAGTAATTTAATGAATTAATTAGAGGAGTCTAATTAGAGGTCTAGGACTTTCATGTGGTATCAGAGCTCAATTGTTACATGCATGTCGATTTTAGGCATTAAAATCGAGTTATACGATAACTTGGGTAAAATAGAATTTTTTTTGTTCAAAGTTGGTTTGCACGAAATTTTTGATTTGAATGCATACCTACTGACCTCAAAATGGTTGTGGTTAAATTTGGTGATTTTATGGATTAATTTGCTTTTTATTTTGATTTATGGCCTTTAAATCATGTTAATATGCATATTTTATGTTAAAAGTTAACTAAAAATAGTTACATGTTGATTCTGGCCATGAAATTTTGATATGACCTCACATGAATATTTTACATACTGTATGTAAAATTTCATGACTTTTCATTAAGTTTTGCATGATGATTGATTTTTACAAGATAAAAGTCAATAAAGTGAGATTATTATGATCATAAAATTGAAACGTCCTTTTCTGGTCTTGAAACTTTTTGGTACATTTTATAATCGGATTTATATCATCTTGGTGAAAGTTTATAATTTGTTTCACTATTTTACTATATTTAATGGTTTTTATTTGATAAAACCGTTGAATATTAAGTTATTTGTTCATAAAATTAATTCAAAATTTTTGGGCAAATGTTTCTGTTTTTAGAGTTCCTGTAAATGTTCCAGAATGTACAAAATTTTTGGTTTCAAATTTTTATGAGTTTTATATTTTATTTTGGGTTTACTTCATAAATGTTATGATTAAACCTCTATATTTAGCAAATACGATCAATTCAAACTAATTAAATACAAACAAAGTTAGTGGAGACTAATTTTGAATTCTAAATCAGTTTAGATAATTAGTTTGAGCTTAAATACGATTTAAGTGTTGATTAGGGATTTTTAATGGTTAAAAATCGATAAAATCCATAAAATCGAGCTAGAATGAGCATGATAAGTATTAAGGGCGATTTTGGTATGATTTTTACAGCATTTTATTTATGTTGTTATTGTTGAATGAATGAATGTCATTTATTTAATTTTTAATGCAAGTTGTACCTAGTATGGCCTAGATTATTTTAATCGGTATTACCCGTAATGTAAGGGAATACCGATTCGGTTGTAATTTTATTTGCGATCTCGTATCGCCGTTTGTAATAATTTAATTTCATTTTAGATCAAATGTATAATAGGAATTTTATTTATATCTTTTTGTAATTAATTATTATGAAGACGGAGATTCCCGAAGTCGGTGTTCCAAAAGACGGTGCCATGAAGAGGCAAGGGGCCAAGGAGTTGGTTTCCGATTTTGTAATCTTCTAGTTAATTAGATTAGCTAGGTGGCCATACTAGGATTTATTAATTGCTTGCTTTATTTTTCCGCTCATGCCAAAATCGCCAACATGCATCTTTATTTCTCGATTGTCAATTCAAAGTTATTCAAAATTCACCGACTTAGTTCGCTTATAGGGAATTAATAACAAAATTGACAAGACCTCTCACATAACTTAAAAAAAATTGAGATTTAGCCTTACCAATTGAAGCACCTATGAACCCCGTGTTCATTAGGGCTACCACGCTCGTGGGTCCCTTTTTACCTCGGGTAAGTAGGGTGATGCGATCACAAGCCAAAATTGGATTGGACTCAACGAGATAAGCGTTATCTTGGGACTAGGAGATGGATTTAACAGAACTCCGTCAACCAAGAGTTCTAAGTGTAGAATTAGTCAAGTATTGACTTACCATTTTTAGATAAAGGTAGCATGCGATGACTATTTTTGTCTAAATATGGGTCTTGGAATCACTTATGTAATTTCGTGAGGGGTAATTATATGAGTGACTTGTTTAAAAAAAAAATTTTACAAGTAAATTATATATAAGCAATGAATGTTTATTTTCCGTTGAGATTTATTTTATACGCGCAAATGAGATATATTTTATCCTTCTATGAACTTGTAAATCCGTTCAAATCGTGGAAAGGGTTTCCATTATTTTATACGGTAGCATTTTGATTGCGATCTCCATTTATACCACCGTAGCTAAAGACAAAATGAATTTTATCTTTTGATCCTCATATTCACCATTGCAAATGTCTCTTATGAAGAGTAAATGAATAAGTCACACTTAGTCAAAAACGTTTTGATTTTTAGTGACGTCTTCTCATAACAATGGTACATCAATTTTTCCGCTCCAACGAAAATATTTTAATTTTTGGTATGTCGTCATAATGCTCCTTATCAAGGCTTACCTCAAAAGAGGCCAAATCAGTTGGGACGACTAGGTCAATCGATTTATTTAAAATCGTGAATTATCAAATACCGTAGTCACTTCATGAAAGGTTTATCCTTTTGAAGGTAAAACCATGAATGAAATGAAGAATAGTCTTCAAAATAATTCTAATATACTTGTCTAAGTAGAGATTCATGAAAGTGAGTGGGAGCACTAAGATTGATGTTTATATTCTTAATTGTTAAGACGAGGTTCAAGAGTAGGTTGACACGAGTTTGGCACAAGGCAAGGGAAAAAGGCAAGACTATTTTAAATAGTAAAGTCAAAACCCAAACAAGGTGTCGAACCCAACTTTTGACGATTCTATTTTACAGTGTAGGACACAAGAAAAGAATCTGCCCCAAGTTTTCTAAAGAGGTAGAAATTGGGTGTACTATTTTCACCCATAATATCTATATGATCGACATTTATTTTGCTAAATGCAATTTTTGGGTATTAGATACCTATTATGGTTTTCATCAATGTATTCAATGCATATAATAATGATTCGTGCGACGACTAACCATAATTAAATGTCGACCTACAAGGGAAATATAACTATTGTAGTTTTAATTCTATAGAGACATATAAAAGTTATAATGTAATCAATCTAGTTTTAGATTTAGAGGTATACTTTAATAAACGTTATTATGTACATGACCTCTAAATAAAGAATATAGTATCCACTTTAGTGTACGACACAAGTGTTTTTACTTTTGTGAATAGATCAAGCGTTGTATCTTTTTATGCCTATAATTGGTCAATGGTTATCCCATACCAATCAAAGGTAACTATATTCTTGACCTAAATTAGAAATTACTTGTCATATAGATTGAAAAAGGCTCAAAATTGGTGACCCTAATCTAATCTTAATTCTGGATTGTGTAGCACATTAAGAGGCTAGTATTGACAACTATCCCTAAACCATCTGATTTTGAATCTTATGGTGCGTGCGAATCTTGTATTCAAAGCAAGATGATTCGTGCCCTTTTTTATTTAAAAGGAAATCGAACTAGTGAGTTATTGGCCCTATTTCATTAGAATATGCGTGGTCCAATAACAAACACAACCAGAGATGGTTATGACTATTTCACTTTATTTACCAACGATTTAAGTAGATATTATATTTGATTCTACTTAATGAGGTGCTATGAGAAATCTTTGAAAAGTTCAAAGAGCTTCAATGTGAAGTAGTTAATCACCAAGAGTATTAGACAAGGACTTACGATTAATTCGTAACTGTAAATATCTAAGTATTGACTTTGATTTTCACAAAAAGTATTGCGAAATGGTTTCACAAGTTAACCTCTCTAACACGCATTATTAGATAAGGTGTTGTTGAATAGAGAAACAGAACCTTATAATATATGAGCCATTTGACTAACCTTGGGATCTTAATATTTTTGTCTGCTATTTCTTTTCCGACCATATTAAAACACATTTAAAACAGTTTGATTTCATTCCATATACGATATGGGTGGGTAGCGTACCTAATTTGTAAGTTATCCGAATGAAACAAGTGCTCAATAATCCTACATTGACCACGAGAACAAAGCGTTTGTGACTCGTGATGCTGTCTTTCAATAAAAATACGATTATTTCTTGATAAGACAGAGTGGGAGAAAATGTTTCAAGAGCCACAAACTGAGCATATGGTCCGGAAAAAGTTTCCTCATTGCTTGTTCAATAGTAGTTTCTTCGGAACCTAAGAGGTCAGGTGGAATTTTATCACTCCTTAATAGTGATGAATTCTAATCCGCGACTTATAAAAGACTGTTTCTAATCCCAACTTCTTGCTATGGCTTAGAGTCATGCGATTTGTAATGGACTCCATGCATGATGGTCAGGTATATGACCTTGTAAATTTTACTTGAAGAAGTACGACCTCTTCAATGTAAATTGATTTTTTAAGATCGAATTTTGCATGGATGAACATTAAAATGTTTTCAAAGATAAATTGGTAGGCAAAGAGTTTTGCACCAACCTTAATTCTTTGATCCATTCGAATATACTTAGCGATTACAGCATATCATAATAGTATGATGTCAATTGGACCTCAAGAACCACCTTCTTGAATACGATTCTAGAAGAGGTAGTATATTTTATATTCACCTGTGGGTTCGTAGATCCTAACTATCCTAAGTAATTTGCAAGCTTAAGAGGAAGTCTTAAGTAGGCACTAAAGAATTGGAATTAGTGTGTCAATCATGTTGTAAAATATTTCTCGATATCTCGAAGAATTATATTTATACATGAAGTTAAGTGGGAGTAATGTGGTGTACATCAGTCTTATATGTGGAGACATATTGATCATTTTAGATGATGGATTATTTTGGAGAAGTAGAATAAATCTTTTAGATATCTGAATTTATGAAGATAAATCTAAAAGGATATTAGCATTAAGTCAAAATGCTTATATTGATAAGATCTTTGACTAGTTCAAGGAAGTTGAACACATGATAATTGATTCCTTTTACTTCCGCTGCGGGATCAATTATATACGCTGTGATGTATACTCAATCCGACATTTCGCATGCTTTGAGCATGATGAATCATTTGCAATCAAATCCAAGTGAAAGTCACTTGATAGCCATAATGAACATCCCTAGTACTTGCGAAGGACTAAAATATATGTTCCATGTGTTTGGAGTTTAAAATGAGTTGCGTGTAAGGGTTACACAGACTTCAGTTTCCAAACTGATCAAAGTGATTTGAAATCACGAGTTGGCTGTGTTTTATAGAAGATTTATCTGTTGGAAGAATTCCAAGCAGAAAAGACAATTGGAAAGGTTCCAAGTAGGAATGACATTTTCAAATATAAATGTCATGTATCTGCTGGAATTGTTCCAGGCAGTTTATCATTGCGGATTTCACAACGGAAATAGAGTACATTGCATCATATGATGATGCATATGAAAGTAGCTTGGATTCAACAGTATTGGAGGGACTAGAAGTAGTTCCTATAGTTGTATATCCTAACCCATGATACTGGTAAAACAGTGGGAGCTACATTTAAGCCAAGAGTCCTAAGTCTAGATTCAAACCTAGACACGTACTCATAAAGTTTTATGTAATATGAGATTACGTAGACAAAGAGAAATAGCTATCTGAACGATGAGAAAGATGCAAGTATTGCTAATTCATTAGCCATGTTTTTTGCAGGCTGAACATGATAGTCATGTCATTTCAATGGGATTGAAATATGTACCTGAATTGCTAGAGATTATGAGATATGAAATTATTGATAGCGTATCAATTTTTCCAAATATTTGATAATCGCATTCATTGTTAGAGTTTCATTAAAAACTCCCTTATTTAGTTTGACTAAATTTTAATACTTTGTTTATCCGAATTGGTTGAAAGAAAGGTTGAACCCAATTCAAGTGAACAGGATGAACTTAGTGTTTTGTCCCTAGTCACTCATTTGAGGTGACGTCTCGAAGTGACTGGATTGTAAGTCGATCGATGGTTGGTTCAGCACCATGGGTCATGGAGATGACTGGTCGTTTACATAGACAGACTGTGGAGACACTCTGTCGGGCAGTGACCATAATAGAGTCCCTTATCAAAATTGTTGAAGCCTGGTCGTAGCGGGGATTTCTATTTTATTCCTATGAGTCGATTCTTTAGACTGGCGACCATTTACCTGAGTCGGTGTAGTTTCCGATTGACTTTGGTTTTTGTCCTAGGTCGTGCCGTGAAAGGAGGCCGATGGACATCTTCTGGGTCATGGTGATTTGCATAATACAGTGTAAGATGGGTCAACAGGAATTGTCCACCCACTTTGGGTATTAACATCTTCGGACCACTCGAGGAGTAGTAACTGGAAATGCGTGGCCACGCTCGGAAGAGATCTCTGGTAGATTTTCCGGTCAGACAGTTACTCTCCCAGATCGAGAAAACCACTCTATTTATAATTTCAATTGCAAGTGCGACCTATAAGACACCTTGCAATGAGTGGGAGGATGTGACGTAAAAGAGACAAGAGAATCGGTAGCACACAACTTGTCGAGACAAGTGGGAGAAATTGTAGGAGGAGGAGTCCTCCGCAATAGTGTTGCTACATGCACAACTTGTATCGAACAAGTGGGGGATTGTTGGAGTAAGTGTCCTCCACAATAGTGCATTTATATAATAAATCTCATTTGGAATATACGTGGCATGATTAGTATATTTTGATACTCCACGTCAGTTGATTAACGTAAATCGGTAACGCTTGGCTGACTAGATTTTGACGTTATTGTCGTATGACGGCGGTAATCAACTGATCCCTTTAGGTCACACCTATAGGATGAGACCCAAATAGAATACTAATTATTTGTATACGATACAATTTAATTAGAGCATTACATATATTTGATATGTACGTTTAGTTACGAGAGTTATTTATTGGAAATTGAGTGGTATGAACTCATTCCACTTAAGTTTATTAGTCAATTATACGATAACTGACTGAATAAATTTTACGTATTATTTTAATACGATTAAATAAGATTTAATTTAATGATTAATCGTTAATTCATTAAATTAGTTGAGGTTATGCATATATTTTGAGGTAGAGGTAATTAGTTAATTATATTTACAAGGAGTTGTAAAATAAATTAACTGGGCATTGTGGGACCCATTATATATTGATATAATGGTAAAATATTACTTAAAAGTTAAGTATATATTATTTATTAATTTGAGTCATATAATTGTTATATGATCAAATTGACACTTAATTATACAAGATAATTAAACATATGATTATAAGTATTTGTGGGACAAATATCAAAAATCAAAATGGACTACATTTCACCATGTGGACCAAAATTGTAGTGGAAAAAACACAATGATGATTGTTCATTACTTGTATCATACTACAACATATTGATTATGACAAGTTATGACATGAACATGATTATAATCAATCCTACACACTACCTATTTGCATGGGAATAAAAAATGAGCAAAATAAGAGCCACAAGGGCTAGCACCATCCGGTCAAGAGGCCTTATAAGGACATGTGATGTTCTTATTTCAGACACAACTTCATTTTTGCTTATTTTCACTTCTCTTTCAAAACTCAACTTCTCTCTAAACTCTCTTATACTCTAATATTCTCTAAATATTACTAGTGTAGTAATACAATAATATTAGTAGTATTTTGTCTTACTTATTATCTAGTTAATAATAAGGTAATATTATTTGGGTTTAATCTTGGGTGCAACTAGAAGGAGACCTTCTACTTTGGAGGTTGTTTTATGGAGGATCATCTATCAATTTCATGCTCAAGAACAATAAGAAGCAGTTCTTATTGTGCCCATATTGAACCGAAAATTCCCAATGTAAGGATGTTTTCGTCTTATCTTTTCTCTTATGCTTTTATATTTGCATGCATGATAACTAGATCCTAAATCATTAAGTTAATGTAATTTAATGAACTAATTAGAGGAGTCTAATTAGAGGTCTAGGACTTTCAGCATATGCATTGAGTATGACGAGTCGGTACCAAGGCAATCCAGGTGAAGCACACTGAATGGCTGTTAAGAATATCCTTAAGTACCTATGGAGGACTAAGGATTGGGTATTGACTTATGGAGGTGACACTTAGCTATGCGCAATCGGTTACACAGATGCTAGCTTCCAAACGGATCGAGATGACTCGAAATCTCAGTCTGGATTCGTTTTTACTCTTAATGGCGCTGCGGTCAGCTGGAAAAGCTCCAAACAAAGTGTTATAGCAGATTCTACGACTGAGTCCGAGTAATGCTGCTTCAGAGGCTGCGAAGGAAGCTATATGGATGCGTCAATTCTTACAGGGACTAACTGTAGTTCCTAGTTCGGATGACCCGATCACCATCTATTGTGATAATAGTGGTGCCATCTTCCAGGCTAAGGAGCCTAAGTCCAGCAACAAGTCTAGGCATGTACAACGGAAGGCTCACATGATCCGAGATTACGTGGAGCAAAGGGAGATAGTGATAGACAAGATTGCTACGGATGATAACGTCGCAGATCCTCTCACTAAACCATTGAGATATGATAAGCATGAAGGGCACGTTATTTCCATGGGAATCAAACTTGTTCCTGAGTTGTATTAGTTGTTTTATTTGGATTAGACACTGTATCTTTTTCATAAAACTATCTATGAAATCATCGTTTTGTTTTATATTTTGTTTTTCATGTGGTTTGTACTGACAACATTGAACACCACAAAGTGAACTGAATTACATTATATTTGTTTTGGTCCGTAATCGCCTACATGAGCTGATAACTCTGGCAATTATTCTGTGAAGTCGATTGATGGTGGGTTCAACGAGCCATAAGTCAAACAGTTAACTGATCGATCACATATGCGAGTTATAATGATACCTCGCAGGACAAATTTTGTGACAACGTTATGGAGTCCTAAATGTTTCAGAACATTAGGTGCCAGGTCGTGGATAGGACGTCCATAGTGTTCCTAGAGTCGATTCTTTTGACTATCGACTGTCTCTTGAGATTAAGGGAGTTTTTGGGTGACTTTGGTTTCTATCTGATGGTCGACCGTAAAAGGAGGCTAAGTAGATTTGTATTGGGTCATTTCATACTGCGCTTGTATCTGCAAGATTCGAGTTGAAGAAAATATCCAACCTTTATAAGGTTATGTTATTTCTCAGGGCCACTCGAGGAGTTGTAACTGAAATGCATGGCCATGCTCGAATAAAGATTCGTTTATCAGTTAAGTTACTCTCTAGTCGAGGAAACCACTCTTGATGCTGATCACTTGTAAACTACGACCTTTGTGAATACAGACTTTGCAAATTGGTTTACATTGAGTGGGAGAAATTTATTATGGATATGAGAATCGGTTATCGCACATACACTTGTACGGACAAGTGGGAGATTGTTGGAGCCAGTGTCCTCCACAGTTAGTGCAATAACATAAATAAATCTCTGTAGGTTCACAGGTATACTTTGTATAATAATCAGTTGATTAACGTTTATCAATAACGGTTGGCTTGCTAGAAGTTTGACGTTATTGTCATTTTATTATGGCGGTGATCAACTGGTCCCTATAAGTCACACCTATAGGATGTGTCTGAGAGATGTGATTATATAAATAATATAGTCATATTGATGCATAATACGACTAAAAGGTTAGTCGATGTATTTGACTAAAAGGTTAGTCAAAAATGATGATGATAGACGGATTAAACTGTTAATTCGTAAATTGAATATATATTTAATTAATGTAAATAATGTTAGCTTAAATGAACTAATCAGTTAATTCGTGATTAAATATAAACCGTTATATTTAATTAAGCAAATGTATTACTCGTAATAATTATTGTAAATGTTGTCAGACATGTATTAATAAATCGACTGCAAAAGGTTGAGTGGACTTATTAATAAGATGACGATAATAGTGACGATAATTATAATAATACAATGGATGTTATTTACTAGGTGTGGCCGAAAAATATGAAGCAATAAATGGATATATCTACTCGGTCCAAATGGGTTTGGATAGTATCCTAATTGCATTTTCTTATTTTAGAAAAAACCTAGCTAGTATGATTAGTGAGAATAAAAAGAAAAAAAAACCTAGGGTTTGGAATTGAAAAAGTGACGGCACAAATATCAAACCTAGGGTGATTTTTCTCAAAAAAAATTTCTCTCTAGATCTATCATCAAACCTCACATAAAATTAGCGGTATTTTTTGTATAATCGTTCTAGCACGATTAAGGCATATCAAGGAGCATTTTGGGTGCAACTAGTAGGAGATATCATACCTTTGATATTTTTCTTAGGCCTATTTGCAAGGACCAAAGGTTGATTTTTATCTCTTATTCATATTGTTGTTTTCATATATGACTCGTTATTTCGTATCTTATAATTTTGTTATAATCCTGAAATTTAGAGGTAAAATATACAGATATTTTCCCTCACTGACCGCCGTTCGATGCATAAAGGCATTTAAGTCTCGTTGTCTAGCATGTTGATCATGGCCGCAAGTTTCGCAAGAGCGTCTGCAAACTGATTCTCTGCACGAGGTACATGTAGGTAAGTGACTTGATCAAAGAATTGAGCCACTTGATCTATCCTAGCTTGATAAGGTGATAGACTTTCACTTCGAATTTTCCAAGATCCCGTCACTTGGTTGATGATTAGGGAAGAGTCTCCATGTACTCGAAGATTCTTAATACCCAAGCTGATTGCTGCCTGTAAACCGATGAGGCAAGCTTCATATTTTGCTGCATTGTTTGTTACCTCTGAATCCTCTTAAATTCGATGCACCATCGAAGTAGAGGTCATGGGAGTCTATACAAGTCTGTAGTAAGTCCTCGTCTGGAAATGACCACGTGTCTATCATTTGGGTATCGTTGATAGGATTGTCTGTGAAGAACTCGACAACGGCACGTCCTTTTATGACTTTCAGAGTTACATATTTGAGATCCAACTCTGAGAGCATTAAGGATCTTGCTAAACGTCCGTTGAGAACGGGTTTCTCGAATAGGTATTTGATGGGATCCATCTTGGAATACACTTTGATGGAGTAGCTAAGCATGTAATGGCGTAGCTTATTTGATTCCCACACAATAGCGAGGCATGTCTCTTCGACAGGTGTATATTTGCATTCATATTCTAAGAACGTCTTACTAAGGTATTATATAGCTTTTTCCTCTTTATCAACGGTTTCTCCGATCATGGCTCCCATGGCAGTTTTGGTAACTATGAGATATAAACCAAGAGGTTGATCTCATTGAGGAGGCATTAATACTGGTGGTTTAGCTAATATCTTCTTGATTTTGTCAAATGCCTTTTGGCAGTCATCATCCCACGTGGTATGATCTGTTTTCTTAAGCTTTTTGAAGATAGGTTCACAAATCATAGTGAGTTTCGATATGAACCGACTCACGTATTGTACCTTGCCTAGGAATCCTCTAACCTCTTTTTATGTTTGGGGTTGTGGAAATTCGATAAAAGCTTTGATCTTGGATGGTTCAATCTCTATTTCCCTTTGACTGACGACATATCCTAGTGTGATACACGGGTTTTGTGATCCTTTCCAAACTGTGGTGCACGGGATAACACGGCTGGCGAAACGAGGGACAAGCATGAAAACACACATTTGTGGAGTCGCCACCAACTTTTGTAGGAAGATGGAACCCTTCGAATACTTTATGTCATGTCAAGACACAAAGGAGTGACATGAACACTAAGAACTCGTTACCCTTAGCATTCAATGTCTAGAATGCGTGGATGCCAATGAGCACGGATATTCACAGAGATCTGGAGTATGGGGTGAGGGTACGTATTAGGCAGTTCTTTTGATCGAACGCCTAATCCCGCCCGCCTCGATAGCGGCCTCTACTAATGATTAGGGAAACTCTTTAGATTCAATTGCATGTGAGAACACAATTAAATCATACAATGATTAAATAGAACTATAAAAGAATTACAATTGATTACCACGGATACGGGATCTATATCGGAAATATGCTTGAAAGATTAATTTAATAAAACTAAACGAAATCAGATTAGCAGCGATAATATGAATAATAGTCAGTTTATTAACTAATTAAACTACGTCAAAGCGAACCAGGAAGATCAGAGACATAAACCAGTCTGGAACAGGCGCAGCAGGTGGTGCGTCCTCTGGAAGAGACAGATCAATCTGTGCGTCTGTTCTTGAGTTGGGTTCTGGCTGTGAACCCAGAATCACAATCAGTTTGCGTTTGTTGGTGATTTACGGTTTATTAATGATCTACAAGTGGAATTTAAGTGATTTAAGTCGTATTAATTAATCTAATTATATCAAAGATGAATCTAGAGATTTGATATGAACAAATCTAACCTCTAAAGACAACATTTGATAGATGACAAAAACCCACTAATATTGACTATTAGGGATCGAAGATAAATCTTAATATGGAATTATGATGAAAGACGATTTATAAGAAATAATGAAAACTAATAATGGTTTTGAAAAGTGTTTTGACATACTTCCGACATAAATCTTAAATTAATTAAATAAAGTACAATAAAAAAGATGTGATTAAACACCATCAAACTTACATGTTGATGAAACGAGATATGAACTAAATTTATCTATTTAGCGACAACTAGACTCGAATGTATAGAAAGTGCCCTCGTAAGAGGAACGATCGATTAGTTAAAGTTGATTAAAAATTGATTATTATCCAGTTGGTCAAATTGGTAGGTCAATGCAATAACGTGATAGCTACCAGAAGGATTTGAGCTTACGTGGATGATTGATCAAGCACGTAGTTGTCATGAAGATTAGAGCAAGGTCTAGAATTCAAATAGAGAGAAAGAAGGGGCGGAACACTCGCGTGCCTTTGAAGTGTGCACGAAACTCACCCTATATAGGGAGCAATTCGAAGAGTTATTGAATAACTCGAACACGGAAAGAAATCTAGAAAATATTCCAGAAATAGGTAAAACAAGCTGGGGAACAGGCGCAGCGGGGACTGCGACTCTTGGAAGAGGCGCAACACCCGCTGCGTCGTTTCCTATGCAGTTTCCTACTTTGAAAGAATGATTTCCGCGTTTCTATGTGGGAATTGCGGTAGATTTCGAATTCTTTTCTAAATAAAAAATGAAATTACTTTACCGAGAAAGGAAAAGTTTTGAAACCTTCAAATATCCGTAATATTCTCAAGCGTTCAGACACGGTTTTAAAAGACGGTTTATAGAAAATGAAGCGGTTTTTGACCCGGACTCCAAAATGACTCTAATGACTGCCAAAACGACCGTATCGGTACGTAGATGATGACCAAGGGGTGGACATACTGTTTGAGCTATCACTTGACGATAAACTTATTAATTATCACAAATCGTTCAGCATACCAAACATGCGGCCCAATCATCACAGGGTGGTTGGCGGAAGGTGTAGATTCGAGGTATCCACAGAGCTGTCGGGGTAAATCGAAGATTACAAGCGTACGTGTGTGGCGACGCGAGACGGTTCAAGGGGTCTGAATCAAGGACATGTCGTTGAAAACATTTTAAAGTCTGTCGGTTGTCGGGGAAGGTCGTTTAAACTCCATTAGATTACGTACAAAAGCTCGCCAGCCATAAGAAGGAGTCATACATGAGAATTGTCTTATGAGATTTTGATGTGAGGCTCGCCAGCCGTTGCATTGGGGTGCGTAATGAAGCTCGCCAACCGTTGAAAAGGCATGTGATGAAGCTCGCTAGCTTTTGAAAGGGCGCGTGATGAAGCTTGCTAACCGCTGAGGATAAGGTGCGTAATGAGGCTCGTCAGCCGCTGAGATTCGGCATGTCTTTGTCTTTAGGTAAACTCTCATTGGGGAAAGGGCGCGTGGTAAAGCTCGCCAGCTGCTGAAAGAAGTGCGTAGTGACGCTCGCGAGCCGTTGTAAAGGCACATGTTTGTGAGAATCGTCCTGCCGTTGAATAGGCATGTTGTGAGAATCTTCCTGCGTCTGTCTTCAAGCGAACCCTCGTAGGAGAAAGATATATATTTGAAAAGGATTTGCGCTCATAAGCAACAAACTTGTAATAAACAAACTCCTAAGTAGAGATCTGCTGGGGCAAAGGCGCAACAAGAGCTGCAAATCCGTTGGGGGTTGCTCGAAATCGCTTGAAAAATTGCTTGGCATTGCTTGAATTTGCTGAGGATTGTTTGACGTTGCTGGAATCGCTGAGGATTGCTTGACGTGCTGAAACCGTTGAGGTCTGCTTTGTGTAGGAGATCGAGGTGGCAGGCATCAAGCCCCCAACTTACCTTGAGGTGCTACAGTACAATTTTCCAACTTTGGCTATTGCATAGGAATGCACGTGGCACCGTCTCGGTATGTAGCGTTAAGGAGGGTAGCCAATTGGCTGCATGTTATGGCCTTTGAGACACTGGTAGGTGTCTAGGATCGACAGGTATGAACCTCTCGTTCCTTGTTCATTTTGAAGAGAAGTGATTTCCTTGTAGAGAGTCTTGGGGTGCGAGCTAGAGAACAGAGACACTGAGATTGTTGCTCTCGTCATTCTAGCAGAGCTTGGTTATGAGGATTAGCTGTTTTGCTGTTGGTTTGTTTTTGAACATTTTGAGCTTTTGTGTAGGGCAAAAGCCCCTAGTTTTGGATTTTGGATTTTGGATTTTGTGTTAGATTGTGAATTTGGATTTGTTTTCACGTAAAAGCCCACAGTGTTGTTTTCCTTTTGGCGTTAGCTTTGGCTCTCACTTTTTGCTTTTGGTTTTGTTTATGGGTTTTCCTGTTGTTTTGTCTTTGTTTTGGCTTTGTTTTGACTTTGGCTTGGGCGAGAGCCCCTAGTGTCGGAGTTTTTTTTTTTGGGTGAGAGCCCCCAGATTTTGATTTTGACTCTGTCTTGGGCGAGAACCCCCAACTCGATGTACATGCCTGTTTCAGTTTCTGTTGCTTAATATTTTCTGTCCCTACAGGTTAGTCTGAAAAAAAAACAGGTTTGGTAGACGTCGGTTTTGTCGTCACGCTGCCGATGATCACATCACATAGAACTCACACAAATTACATGTTTGCACGTTGGTAGCCTAAACTGACGCAAAACGAAATATTGGATTGAAAAACACGGTTTTGTAAAAGAAATGTTTATTTGTTGAAAATGTGGAAAGAAAGAGGTGTGAAATGAGTCCCCTAAATAAGTGTGCTTATTTGGCGGCAATGTCGACGTGTGTCTCGAACCCTAAGAGGATTAGGATATCCAAGGTTGATATCATTGTCTAAGCTGTCTTGGCACATGCTCATGCTCGATAAGGTGATAAGCTAACGATTTAGATGACATGAGGATATCCAAATGTCAAAATACAAGAGCATAGTGACATTAAATCTTAACGGGCCAAAAGCCGGTTCTAGTTCGTGTTGCACGAGCGGCACGTGGGCTATGCGAGGCGTTTTACTTTGTTTGTTCTTGAGAATTTGGATTTGTTCTGCCCTTTTCACAGTAACAAGTTCGGCAAATTACGTGCAACTAATACTATAGAAACGAAATATTTTTGTGACCGTATAAGGTTAGTGTACGTCAGTCGAATTCTTAGATGCTAAACGAGGGTGATAACAAACGGAATGGAGTGGGAGGTTCTATGGTGTTAGAAGACACTAGAGATCTGTGTTATCTCTCTCACTCATCTAAACGAATGAAAGGATCGTCCCGAAAGGCATGGACACAAAGTAACTATGGGTCGATCCGTCTAAAATTTGTGAAAAGATGACTACTTGGAGATTCTGTTTTGTTTTGGATTTTTTTTTTTGACTGGAGATATTTCTTTATTTTGTCTCGTGTATTTTTTGAAAATGATCGAGACCTTTGTTGGGCTATTTTTGGTGTGGAAGTCGTTTTTTGACTGTTTTTGGCTTGAAGTCGTTGTTGGACTGTTTTGTTTTTGGAAGTCATTGTTGGACCCTTTTTGGTATGGAAGTCGTTGTTGGACTGTTTTTTTGAATTTTTTCGTGTCTTTGGATTTGTTCAAATCTTGTTTGTCTTGTCTAGTGAATGTTTTTGAATCTTTGAGACTTTTTATTTGTTGTGATTTAGTTTTTTGGTTTTGGTTTGAATTTGTGAGAGTTTAGGCACGATTGAACTAAAAAATTGTTTTGATCCTCCAGTAGGGGTATCAAAATGTTTGACATAGGATGTTGTTTGTGGTAGTCTGATAGGATATGACGAATCGAGTAGAAAGATGGGGTCTTCAAACCTAACGGTCACCTAGAGACACGGCGATCAAGGAATTTACACACTACAAAATATGGACAAGAAGGTGAATGCACGCCCTCGTTCAGGCTTATTCTAAGAGGTCGAGTGATCTACACTAAAGAGATATGATCTAAAGTATTTCAAGTCTATTCCACTAGCTAAGAGTAAAAATTAGAACAAGTGACTAACAAAAAGACATGTGCCATTTTATAACTCAAAGAGGACTATGATGGTCTTAATTATTGATAAATGCTAAAATAGTGAATACAAACGGCAGCTGGGACATACCCCAAGTTATGTTACTATTTGACACTGAGCTAGGAAAAATAAAGGGATGGGGGGACAGCAGAAGAAGACCCTGTAAAGACTTCAAACTCAGACTCAGACTTCGACTTCGATTCTGATCAGAATTGGTTGTATTCTGGTTCTTTCTTGAACATAGTTTTTTCACTTTCCAGCATATGGATTTCTTCTTCGATTGGGGAGATGAGGTGTGAAAAATCTAAGATGGATTCTTCATTTGTAATGGTTAGAACTTCAAGAGGGTAGTTAGGCTTGCTCCCAAGAGGGATGGGTAGACGACCGTCTTCAATCAAATCTTGAATGACATGTTTCAACTTGTAGCATTGCTCTGTATCGTGTCCTTTGCCTCTATGATACTCGCAGTAAGCGTTTCCATCCCAAAGCCTACCTTTCTTTTCCGGGTCACGTGCAGGTCCTATAGGTCGAATCTTGCCTTGTTCTATAAACGTTTCCAAGGCATTGGAATATGTGTCGCCAAGGTTGGTGAATTTCCTTTGAGAGTTTCTCTTCTTGGGTGGTTCGATAGATTTGACCTTATCGGGTTTATTGGTGGAGTCATAAGAACAACTCGTTGAGCCTTGGTACCCGCGACCTATCAGTTTGGACAAGAGTCCTTTTTGGATATTTTCTTCATTTCTAGTTCCCAGCACAGTCAAGTCTTTGGAAGACCTTATATTTTGGTATCTAAGATGGTTTGCATAATCGGGTCTCAGGATCTCCACGAATTTCTCTACAAGAGTAGCTTCATCTGGATGTTCAACAAGCTGTGCGCTAGTTTTCCTTCGCTTATTTAGGAAGTCGGTGAATCCTTGAACTTTTGGATGTCAGTCATGTTGAAGTTGGCCTTTTTAATCTCATTATACGCAACATATCCATCCATGAAGGATAGCAATGCGTGATCTTCCAGATTATCTACTAATATATAAATATGTGGTAGAGGGAAGTCGTCTTTGGGACTTGCTTTGTTCAAGTCTCTTAAATCAACACACACTCGGATACTCCCATCCTTTTTGGGTACGGGGACTATATTAGCCACCCAGTCAGAATACTCGGAAATTTGGATGAATCCGGTTGTGAATTGCTTATTGACTTCTTCTTTGATTTTGAGCGCCCACTCAGTTTTGATTCTGCGAAGCTTCTGTTTTACGGGTTTGAAACCTGACATGATTGGAATTCGGTGCTTTGCGATATCCCTATTGATCCCTGGCATGTCTTTGTAAGACCAAGCAAAAACGTCTTTGAACTGGTGTAGAAGGTTGACGAAATTGGCCCTTTCGGTTGGGTTTAGAGTCGTCCCAATTCTAAGTTCTCGGGGTTCTAATTCGGTCCCTACGTTGATGGTTTCAGTGTTTTCTATAACTGGTGCCTCTTCCCTCTCTTTTAGCATTTCTTTGAATTATATAGGGAGGTAGTTCGATTGTGTCAGGGTTAGGATCATCCTCATTATCATCATAAACAGAATTGTATTTAGAATAACGCAAGGAGTAAGCAAAGTAAGATTTATTCATATTAAAATTTGAAAATAGGTGGAACAAAGAGGCCATTTGATCAGTAGTCAGTGGTGGTAAAGGTACAACTCCTGGGACATTCCATAGACTACTGTTACTATTAGATGCAAAGATAGGAGAAACAAAGGGATGGGGACTAATGGCAGGACGAGACTCTCTAGGGACTTTTCTAGACTTATACTTTGACTCCGACACCGACTCAGACTCGAATTCAGCGTCTTCTGGCTCTCCTTTGAACATCTCTCCTTCTCCAGTGGTGATTTTGAAGAGATGCCCTTGGTTGTTAGTCCACTTGATTAATTTTATCCATCCTTTGGGCTGACTTGAATCAGCGTCGGTGATCAGTGCCGCGGGGTTGAAATGATCCTCTTGAAGTATCATGGTAATGACTGGCAGCTTGTTCGTCCAAACAATGCGTTTGACAAGTCTTGACGGTACGAACCGTATCTAAAGGGATGAATTAGAAATCATGGAAGACCGATATTCCAGCTAGTTGTATTCCCTTATAATGCCAAGGTTCATGGAACCCGTGGAAGTATTCCTAGCATCCTTCTATGACAAAGTATCCATTTAGAGTAGGGAGGTAAGGTTGCATCTGGAGTTCCTCCTTCGTGGGTTTATATCCCAACTCTAACGGTATCTTTTCAGAGTTCCCTTCTTTGTAAGGTAAAAGAATACTCTTTATTTTGGGGTTCGAAGGCATTCTTAGGAAGTATCCCGGGGATTTAAGCATGTGGTTGACCACTAGTTTGGAGTACGGATCCAAATATAGAGGTGCCAACTCACTTTCTATTAGATTAATGATTTGAAATCCTCCAAGTTCATACACCGGCTCCGTGGCTACTTGGTTGCTAGACATCTTCGCTATGACAACCTTAATGGGTGACGAGGTGATCGACACTACCTTGCCATCCAGAGAGATTTTTGTCTTTTGGTGTAAGGTGGATGTCATGCTTTGGAAGCGTGAATCCAAGGCCTTGATAGGAGTATGTTGAAAGATGCATCGATGTCTATAATCTGGAAGTTAATCTTTCACTCAATTGGCCCAGTGGCTATGGTAAGGTGATCGAGCCTGTCGCAAGTCCGATGCAAAGATAATTTACCCAGACTAGGCTAATAACAAATTAATGTAATTAGGGAAGTAGGGGTCGATCCTCAGGGAGACGGTATTTCCTATGGATTGTGAGTTGTTTCACAATTGAGTTTTATCTAATGATTTTCTGGGTTTTGAGGTTTTGAATTCTAAACTAATAAAGAACATAAATAAAAACAAAATAAGAGCAAACTAAAATGAAAACAATAAAACAAATGATGATTTAACAATAATGAGAAGCATCTAGGGAAGTAGGTTCGCACATGTAGACTGACATATTGATGAAATTGGATTTAGGATATGCAAATAATTCATTGCGCGTTCGTAAGAATGGTGTGTTCATTACAATCATAGATCAGATGGTCTAGCAGGCATTTAGGCAATTTACTAGGTCTTAATCCACTATGTCATGCTTTGTCTATTCAAATCTCGTATGTCTACCTTGGAAAAGAATTCCATACTAGTCAATGATTGTGATCAGGAATCGTCAACTATCGTTAAAGTCCAAACATGCATAGACACAATGTTTTAAAGGCACAATTTCTTTTATCCAATTATCATCTTTTAATCAATCCAACATGGCTACCTTACACCCTAGAAAGGTGACTACTCACTCATGATTATGTTTATGTTTAAGATGATATTAACAATGAAAACTAGGATAGACATGTTTAGTTGGTTTTTTGACAATAATTTAGACTCTCTATGTGGCGATAATAACGACGCTATTTGGCAATCTAAGGAATGAAATTACGATTATAACAACATGAGAATGAATCTAGACAATATGTAACGGAAATAACAATCAAACGAAAAACGATAAAGATAATAAGCAAAGGATAAATTAGGAATACATAGGGACGATCAACAACGGAAGTGTTAACGATAATAGAAATCCCTTGCATAGAATAATCGTTCCTTGAATTAGAATACTTGTACCCAACAAATTAGACTACAAAGATTGAAATTCTTATTGAACTAAACTAATGTTTTGATAAGAATTGGACAGAAATAAACTAAGAACAAAAGACAAAAGAAGAAGAAAATCTAAACTAGAAAGACTAAAAACTAAAGAGAAAAGAAAGGAGATGTTGTGAGTTGTATGAGATAGAGATTGAGATGGATGTGGATTATTTGAGAAGAGGGGCTTAGAGAATCTATTTATAGCATTTGGGTTTTGTAATGAAACTATTCAGAAAACAAGCTAAACAATGACAAATTGAACTAAGGTTAGACACTTGGGAATTGCTCTGTTTTTGTTTGGACTGGATGCTGAAAGAAAGAGATAGAACCTTAACCAAAGCACAAAGCCAATGGTTGAGGGTTGAACCTTGATCCCAGCACTCAGCTAAGAGTCTAAGCTCACTTCCAAGCACACAGCAATGGAAGTTTCTCAAGCACACAGCCAAGAGATATCAACAGAAACATTGGTTTCCGTTTTTGTGTTTATTTCAAATCTGCCTTCATTTCATTAGGAATGAGCCTTTTATAGGCAATTAGGTTACATCTCATACGTCCAAATACATCTAGGGCCAACATTGGCTTACATACAAAGACAAAATAACAGCTACATAACTGAAAATAAAGTAAACTAAGCAAAAGAAAACAGCTCTGATAGTGACAGCTTCCTTGTTGCCTTGCTACTGCTTTTTATATGATACAGGGTGGACTTTTAGCTTGGTATTTTGGACCTAGCTGAAGTAGTATTGATCCTTTAAGACTGAGCATAAAGTCCCTTGAGTTTGCTTGGCCAAAAGAGGAAGGTTTGACAATGACAGCTGAACTGCTCCATGTAGAGGCTGTAACTGGAGTGGTGAACTTGGCTTATGTTTTGAGAGGTGTTCTTGGCGTTTTCTAAGGAAGGTTCCCTGAACAAAAAGGTAGTAGACCTTCCCTAGAACCATGCCCCATAGTTGGTTTGAAGTCCCTAAGCTTGGAAGTTGCCCTGAGACCCTCCCCAAGGCACTGCTGCTGGCTGAATTTCCTGAGATTTTGTTGGCTTGTTTTGTAAGTCTGTTTTGGGTCTTGGTTGGCCCTGGCTCGTGTCATGGCTACCACTGGCTCGTGTCATGGCTTGCTTGCTTGGGCCTGGACTATACAAAGCATTAAGATAGCTTTTGACATAGGGTAAGGTTGGTATTGAATCATAGTTGGACTGATCATAGGTTGGTTGGTCTTGTCTTTGAGCTTGGCATTGAACTCTTGTTGCAACCCCTCCTTCTTGAAAAAGATTTGTCCTCAAATCCTGTTCATCCTTAGAGTCCTCTTGATAATGACTTAGATCTCCCACATTGAATGTCCCATGTACCCCATAATCTCCTGGCAAATCTATCTTGTAAGCATTAGGCCATACCCTTTCAAGCACCTCAAAAGGACCATCAGCTCTTGGCATGAGTTTGTATTTTCTCTTCTCTGGGAACCTTTGTTTCCTTAAGTGCAACCATACCATATCTCCTGCCTTGAACTCCCTAGCTTTCTTTGGACCTTTGGCTCTTGACTTATACATCTCATTTGTCTTCTCAATCTGTTTCTTGACTTGACTGTGAATCTGCATCATTTGTTGTACTTTTTCTTTGGCATCATAATTGACTTCTTTCCTTATCACTGGTGCTAGGTCTATTGGCATTAGAGGATTAGCACCATAAACAACTTCAAAAGGGGTCTTACCTGTGCTATGTGAGGGAGCTCTATTGAATGCAAACTCAGCTTGTGATAGTTTGATATCCCAATCCTTTAATGACTTAGCAATGATACATCTCAAGATCCTTCCTAGAGTTTTGTTAGTAACCTCTGTCTGTCCATCTGTTTGGGGGTGGTATGCTGTGCTGAAGAGTAACCTTGTCCCTAGGAGTCTCCAGAGTGACCTCCAGAAGTGGCTCATGAACTTAGTGTCCCTATCAGACACAATGCTTCTTGGCACCCCATGAAGTTTTACTATTTTCTTGAAGTAGAGCTCAGCTACCCCCATGGCATCTTCTGTCTTCTTGCAAGCAACAAAATGGGCCATTTTGCTGAACCTATCCACTACCACCATGACTGAGTCTTTGCCCCTTTGTGTTCTAGGCAGTGCCACTATGAAGTCCATGCTGATATCCTCCCATGGTTTGTTTGGTACAGGTAGAGGGGTGTAGGGACCTGCTTGGAAATGGGATTTGGCTAGTTAACAGGGTTTGCACCTCTTGAGAGTATCCTGCACATCACCCAGCATTTTTGGCCAATAGAACTGCTCATGCAATATCTCATAGGTCTTTTGTACTCCAAAGTGCCCTGCAAGCCCATTGCAATGGACCTCCTTGACTAGTAACCCTCTGTAAGGACCTCTAGGTATGCATGGTTTGTTTCCTTGGAAGAGGAACCCATTCTGTGTCAAGTATTTACTTCCCTTCTTGAGTTTTCCTTATGAATACACCTCCCACTCCTCCTTGAAGTCTGGATCTTCCATGTAGAGTTCCTTCATGAACTCAAAGCCTAGGACCCTTTGCTCCATGAATGACAACATCACAGATCTCCTAGAAAGGGCATCAGCCACTACATTATTCTTTCCTTCTATGTACTTGCTTGAAAAGGAGAAGGATTGCAGAAATTCCACCCACTTGGCATGCCTGGGGTTGAGTTTGTGTTGGCCATTGATGAACTTCATGGCTTCATGGTCTGAATGTAGCACAAAAGGCTTAGGTTTTAGGTAATGCCCCTAATGATTCAGGGCTCTCACTATGGCATAAAACTCCTTGTCATAGGTAGAGTAATTCAACCTAGCCCCACTTAACGTTTCACTGAAATAAGCTATGGGCCTCTTCTCTTGAACCAGTACTGCCCCAACTCCTAACCCACTTGCATCACACTCCACTTCAAACAGCTTGTTAAAGTCAGGTAAGCCTAGTATAGGGGATCTGCACAACAGATCCTTAATGGCATTGAAGGACTTCTCTGCCTTTTCTCCCCAAGTGAACTCCCCTTTCTTCATACATTCTGTGATGGGAGCCATGATAGAGCTGAACCCCTGAATGACCCTTCTATAGAAGGATGGCAAGCCATGAAAACTCCTGGCCTCAGTTACTGTCTTGGGGGTGGGCCAATCCTTGATGGCCTTAACTTTCTCAGGGTCAACAGCTACCCCATCCTTTGAGATAATGAATCCAAGGAAATGAACCTCAGGTTGCATGAAAGTGCACTTCTCTAGCTTACCATATAACTTGTTCTCTCTGAGAACCTCACAAAGTAAATTCAGCTGTTGTAGGTGTTCCTTCTTGCTTGAACTGTAGACTAGAATGTCATCAAAGTATACCACAATGAACTTTCCCAAGTAAGGCCTTAATACTTCTTTCATGAGCCTCATGAAGGTGCTTGGGGCATTGGAGAGCCCAAATGGCATCACTAGCCATTCATACAGCCTATGCTTGGTCTTGAATGCAGTCTTCCACTCATCCCCAGCTCTAATCCTTACTTGATGATACCCTTGTCTTAGATCAATCTTGGTGAACACTTGAGCCCCACTGAGTTCATCCAGAATGTCATTAAGTCTAGGTATAGGGAACATATACTTAATGGTGATGTGTTTAATTGCTCTGCTGTCTATACACATCCTCCAAGTTCCATCCTTCTTAGGCACTAGCAATGCTGGTACAGCACAGGGGCTAAGAGACTCCCTGACATACCCTTTGCTAAGCAACTCTCCCACCTGAGATTGCAGCTCTTGTGTTGCCCTGGGGTCACTTCTATAAGCTGGCTTGTTTGGAAGGACAGCCCCAGGTACCAGATCAATGTGGTGCTCAATTCCCCTTAGTGGGGGTAATCCACTAGGTAGTTCAGCAGGGAAAACATCCTCATAGACTTTTAGCAAAGCTTGTACCTCCTTAGGCACTTGGTTAGAACCTCCCCCTACCTCCTTGGTGAGGAGGACATAGACTGGTCTGAGATCATTTAACTCTTGCTCCATTTCTGACTCACTCAACAGCAGAACTTCCTTAGCAGCTTCAGTTAGGAGTGGAGGGTTCCCTTTCAGGATAGGGGGTAAATGAGCTAAGATGATTTTCTTCTTCCTTAACCTGAAAGAGTAAGTGTTGTCCCTTCCCTGATGGACAGCATCCCTATCAAACTCCCAAGGCCTTCCCAATAGAAGGTGACAAGCATCCATAGGCAATACATCACACAAGGCCTCATCAGCATATCCTTTACCAATAGAAAATGGAACAACACACTGTTGATCTACCTTAACTTCAGCCCCCTTGTTCAGCCACCTAAGCTTGTAAGGTTGAGGGTGGTCTTTAGTGGGCAATGTTAGTTTATCCACCAGTGTTTTAGAAGCTACATTGGTGCAACTACCTCCATCCACAATCAGATTAAACACCCTCCCTTTTATGGTGCACCTAGTTCTAAAGATCTGGTGTCTTTGATCTTCTTCTAAGGGCTGGGGTTGTGTGTGCATTACCCTCCATGTTACTAGTTTTAACCCTGCATCAGGCTCTATCAACTCCTCACTAGCCTCTATCTCAGGCTCTTCCATCTCATCATCACAGACCAACTCCTCATCATCTCCCCAATGAATTACTTCTAGGGTGCTCAGAGCTCTTTTAGATGGACATTCTCTAGCAAAATGTCAATATCCTTGACATTGAAAACACTTTTTGAGAGGGGTAGTCTTCCTTTGGCCTGCCTCAACAGCCTTGCCTTTATCAGGGTTGAAAGGAGTCTTAGTAGGAGCCACAGGTTCTCCCATCTTGACTCCTACAAAAGGTTTGTAGGTAGGGGTTCTAGCAGGTGTCTTAGAGGCACTGGCTTTTCCTTTCCCCAACTTTTCTACTCTTAAGGACAAGTTGACAGCTTCCTCAAAGGAGTATATATTTTGTAGCCTGACTTTACTAGCTATCCTCTCATCCAAACCTTCTAAGAACCTTGCTATCTTTTGCTCAGACTTCTCAACAACCTCACATTGCAGTGTGAGTTGTTCAAAGTCCCTTAGATAAGACTCTACAGGTCTTTGGTCTTGTTTCAGGTGAGTGAGCTTAATGAACATGTCCTGAGTGTAGTCCCTAGAGACAAACTTAGCCCTCATTTTCTTTTTCAGTTTGAGCCATGACTTTACAGGTTCTTTCCCTTCCCTAACCCTCAAGGTTTTCATGTTTTCATACCACAGTGAGGCATAACCTTTTAGTTTCATGATAGCAACCTTAAAAGCCTTTCTATCAGTGTATCCTTTAAACTCAAAGACTCTTTCTACATACCTTAGCCAATCTAGGAAGTCATCAGGGTTCATGCTACCTAGAAAGTCAGGGATTTCTACCTTTATGTCTTTGTCCTGGTGTCTAAGAAGACTTTGATCTGAGCCATCTGAGTCTGACATTTCAAATTGATCTACAGGTTGCCTCCTCCTTCCTCCACCTTGTGGGAAAGGTGCTCCTCTTCCTCGACCTCTGCCTCCCCTTGTATCATTGTTTTGTTGGCCCTCAAGGACTTCATTGACGAATCTAGAACTGTGTTTTCAAGACCTGTGATTCTCTCTTCACTCATGTTTGATTTTGTATTTTTAATGTAGTTAGGTAAATGAAATCACAAACCAAAGCTCTGATTACCAATTTGCAATGAAACTATTCAGAAAACAAGCTAAACAATGACAAATTGAACTAAGGTTAGACACTTGGGAATTGCTCTGTTTTTGTTTGGACTGAATGCTGAAAGTAAGAGATAGAACCTTAACCAAAGCACAAAGCCAATGGTTGAGGGTTGAACCTTGATCCCAGCACTCATCTAAGGGTCTAAGCTCACTTCCATGCACACAGCAATGGAAGTTTCTCAAGCACACAGCCAAGAGATATCAACAGAAACAATGGTTTCAGTTTTAGTGTTTACTTCAAATCTGCCTTCATTTCATTAGGAATGAGCCTGTTATAGGCAATTAGGTTACATCTCATACGTCCAAATACATCTAAGGCCAACATTGGCTTACATACAAAGACAAAATAACAGCTACATAACTGAAAATAAAGTAAACTAAGCAAAAGAAAATAGCTCTGATAGTGACAGCTTTCTTGTTGCCTTGCTACTGCTTTTTATATGATACATGGTGGCCTTTTAGCTTGGTGTTTTGGACGAAACTGAAGTAGTATTGAGCCTTTAAGAATGAGCATAAAGTTCCTTGAGTTTGCTTGGCCAAAAGAGGAAGGTTTGACAATGACAGCTGAACTGCTCTATGTAGAGGCTGTAACTGGACTGGTGAACTTGGCTTATGTTTTGAGAGGTGTTCCTGGCGTTTTCTGAGGAAGGTTCCCTAGACAAAAAGGTAGTAGACCGTCCCTAGAACCATGCCCCATAGTTGGTTTGAAGTCCGTAAGTTTGGAAGTTGCCCTGAGACCCTCCCCAAGGCACTGCTGCTGGCTGAATTTCCTGAGATTTTGTTGGCTTGTTTTGTGAGTCTGTTTTGTGTCTTCGTTGGCCCTAGCTCGTGTCATGACTACCACTGGCTCGTGTCATGGCTTGCTTGCTTAGGCCTGGACTATACAAAGCATTAAGATAGCTTTTGACATAGGGTAAGGTTGGTATTGAATCATAGTTGGACTGATCATAGGTTGGTTGGTCTTGTCTTTGAGCTTGGCATTGAACTCCTGTTGCAGGTTTCGTGGAGAAGAGGTCGGGCATTAAACACATAGGACAAAAATAAGAGGTTGAATCCGTCATGCTCGGATCAGCAAGGATATCCGATCGGGTACACACTTACCCGATCAGGTAAGTGGACATCTAGAAGTATTTGACTAACGTTTCATCTTCCTTCGCTTTGACTTGACTTCCATCATCCCCCTTGACCTCTCCAATCGGGTTTGTTGATAGGGTTTGATGTAAAGCGATGAATTCTTCCGCCTAATTGATTGATCTTCCGACAACTACGAAACTATCTTTGCTCCTTCTCTCTTTCGAATCAGTGAACCTTCTTGAAATGCCTTTCACTTGGTCAAGCTTTCTTCTTCAAATCGTCGGGTTCTAGGCAAATGCTCGGAAATATAGAAAAAGGGCGTAGAAACGTCACTTTCCCTACAAAACAGGTTAAAACACAGCAATTCGCCTAGAAGACGATATTAGCTCATAAAATGGCATAACAAAGCACAAATGACATACAAAACCGAGCTAAATTGGGGGTTAAAATCATACAAATATTCACTTATCAATCTCCCCCAAGCTAAACCTTTGCTTGTCCTCAAGCAAACACTACCAGCACAAGGTTGCAAGCATTGGCTACTATACCATAAAGAAACAAATCTCAACGTAAAACTTTGAAAACATAATGAATCATAACCCATGAACAGCGTGGGCAAGAATGATACAAAACATGGCTGAGATTTACATAACGGCGTAGCACAAAGAATTTCACTATAGAATTTCGGTACACTCGAACACTCATGTATGTAAAAGGTGATTTCTTTATGTGTAAATTTTTTTGAGACACTCACCTATCAACGACTTATGAAAATGTGTCCGCAGTCTAATATGGTAAACAATTCAAAACACAAGTCAAAGATCACAATGCCCATAGAAAAGAAGCCGAAAAATAAGAAGAAGGCTTTGGAAAATGGGTGAAAGGTGGACAAATAGTTATGGTCATGTGAAGGTTAGAATGTGCTAGCAACTGACCAATGATAAATGAATACTCAATTCAAACTTTCGATTAATTTCCAAAAGACGAATATCGAAGCCAGAAGTAACAATTTGGCTTATTACACACGAAACACAAGGGTAAACTTCTTCTATGGATTTGACATTTTGAGGAGATACTCACAACTTCTTCTCTTATTTCTTATTTCTTTCTCAATTTTCTTTTTCAATTTTTCTTTTTTCTTTTCTTTTCTTTTGAACATAACATCACTTTTTTGAACAATTTCGTTCTTCCAAATTCACTTTGACAGATAAGAACAAATCTTCTCAAAAGAGCACCCATATACCATAGTCTAGCTACTAGCTCAAAAGGTCGGCAGTTTTTTTATTTGTAGCTATTATTTTTGTGAGGCATTTGTATGAAGGGGCTAATTTTGAGGGGCAAATTAAAGTGAAAAAGGCTTCAAATCTTAGTGAATCATGAATGCAATGCTTATAGAAATGAAATGAGAACCATACTTATGCGTTTTGACATGATACACATCACAAGGAGAACTACACACACCTAGATGAGACTGGGTATAGATGTACCAGCCTAAGGAGGTTCTACCTTACAAAATATGTAACTTTGCCAAATGTCCAGATCAAGCGTACTCATCTATAGATTCATCCCATGCCTACTGTGTACAAGACTTCCCCATGTAAGCACAATTCAATGAATATTGATTCATTATGGTTTGGAAGCTCTAAATTTGGGAAATGTAACATGATAGCATAATAAACAAGCAAGCAAAGCATGAAAATCATTCAATTGTGTTCAAAATTTGAAAATATTCTCTTTAAAATCTTCTCTTTCTCTTATTCAAAATTTGAAAAATGATCAACTAAAATGCAAAATGGGAAATGCAATCCCTCCCCCAAGCTAAACATCACATTGTCCTCAATGTGAGCACAAAGACTAAACATGCAACGAGATGTTTAATGGGAAGAAAGGAAAAATGAAAGAAGAATGAAGTTTACTAGCCAGTGCGGACTCCCCCAAGCTAGTCTTTTGGACTTGACAAGGAAAGTCTTCATAGATTCTTCAAAAACTCTTTCATCTGCAAAGAAATCTAACAAAACAACGTAAAAGGGAAAAAGCAAAAATAAGAATTCAAAAAGGGAAAACACGGGTTGCCTCCCGAGAAGCGCTTGTTTAACGTCCTGGTCGACGAATTTTTCGAAGAAATCATTAGGTTGGGGCTAAACGCTCCGTATAGACAATATCTAAACATCCGATGATAGAATTGCTATAGTAAAGTTTCAGTCTGTGTCCATTGACTTTGAATTTCTCACCATTGCTTGTCATTAGTTCCACATAGCCATACTTGCTAACATATGTGACAGTGAATGGTCCAGACCATCGTGATCGAAGTTTTCCCGGAAAAATTTTCAGACGGGAGTTGAAAAGAAGTACTTGGTCACTGACATTAAATTCTTTCTTAATTATCCTCTTGTCGTGCCAACGCTTCGTTTTCTCCTTGTAAATTCTAGAATTCTCATAAGCTTGCAAACAAAATTCTTCTAGCTCATTGAGTTGTAAAAGTCGTCTATCAGCGCTAAGCTTAGTGTCTAAATTGAGTTCTTTGATAGCCTAGTAAGCTTTTTACTCTAACTCGACAAGAAGATGACATGCCTTTCCATAAACCAACCGATAAGGAGATGTTCCAATCGGGGTTTTGAAAGCTGTGCAATAAGCCTATAAGGTGTCATCGAGCTTATTACTCCAGTCGGTTCTAGATCTTGAGACTACTTTCTGAAGAATTGTTTTCAACTCTCTATTGGAGACTTCTACTTGACCGCTGGTCTGTGGGTGGTAGGCTAATCCTCGTTTGTGATACACACCATATTTGGCAAGCAGAGTGTCTAACTGCTTTTCTCCAAAATGAGTTCCTCGATCACTAATCACGGCTCTGGGTACACCAAAACGTGGAAAGATGATCTTCTTAAATAGCCGTATCACAGCTCTAGCATCATTAGTGGGGGTGGCAATTGCTTCTACCCACTTAGAAACATAGTCAAAAGCGACTAAGATATAACGATTTCCGTTAGAAGAAGGGAATGGTCCTTGATAGTCCATACCCCAGACATCGAATATTTCAACTTCTAATATGTCGTTTTGAGGCATTTGATGTCTCTTGGATATTTGACCCATTCGTTGACAAGCGTCACAAGCCATAACAAAGTCTTTTGAATCTTTAAACATCGAGGGCCAGAAAAACCCGGATTGTAAGACTTTGGCTACGGTCTTTACAGACCATGATGACCACCATAAGCAGATGAGTGGCATCCTTCTAAAACTCCTTTAACTTCCCACTGGGGGATACATCGTCTATAAAGACCATCAGAACACTGCTTGAAAAGATAAGGATCATCCCAAACAAAGAGTTTTGCATCATGCAAAAATCTCTTTCTTTGGTTATAAGAAAGGTCAGAAGGTAGCTGGCGACTGACAAGAAAATTGGCCATATCAGCATACCAAGGAGAAGAGTCAGCAATTGCCATTAATGAATCATCAGCAAACGAATCATTAATTGGTGTTGACAATCCTATTTCAGTTACTCTTATTCTTCAGAGATGGTCAGCGACTACATTTTCTGCTCCTTTCTTATCCCATATCTCTAGATCAAACTCTTGAAGGAGTAAGATCCATCGGATAAGTCGAGGTTTTGCCTCTTTCTTTGAAAGCAGATATTTCAAAGCAGTGTGATCAGTGTAAACAATGACTTTCGATCATATAAGGTAAGAACGGAATTTGTCTAAAGCGTAGACAATGGCAAGAAGTTGATTTTCAGTGGTGGCATAGTTGATTTGGGCAGGATCTAAGGTTTTACTAGCATAGTAAATTGCATGAAGGAACTTTTCCTTTCTTTGCCCTAAAACAACTCCAACGGCATAATCACTTGCATCGCACATAAGTTCAAATGGAAGATTCCAATCAGGTGACTGGATTATAGGTGCGGTGATTAAAGCGCGTTTGATTTAGTTGAATGCCTCAAGGCATTCCTTTGGGAAATTAAAAGGTGCATCCTTGAAAAGGAGCTCAGTCAGGGGTTTGGCTATTTTAGAAAAATCTTTAATAAACCGTCGGTAAAAACCGGCGTGGCCAAGGAAACTCCTGATTCCTTTTACATTAGCAGGTGGTGGCAGTTGTTCGATAACTTGGATCTTAGCTCGATCCACTTCAATACCTCTCTCAGAAATAATGTGTCCTAAAACTACACCTTCGTTCACCATGAAGTGACATTTTTCCCAATTAAGAACAAGGTCGACTTCTTCACAGCGTTCCAGTACCTTGGATACATTTGTCAAACAATTATCGAAGGAAATGTCATAGACGCTAAAGTCGTCCATAAATACGTCCATGATAGTCTCAACAAAATCGGAAAAGATACTAGTCATACAGCGCTGGAAAGTGGCAGGTG
Organism: Heliosperma pusillum; assembly: GCA_022085475.1. NCBI lineage: Eukaryota > Viridiplantae > Streptophyta > Magnoliopsida > Caryophyllales > Caryophyllaceae > Heliosperma > Heliosperma pusillum. Next base: position 30,136 of record JAIUZE010001416.1, on the reverse strand, counting down.
CATTACACAGGCCAAATGGCATTCTGCGATAAGCGAAAGTACCATAGGGACAGGTGAAGGTGGTTTTCTCTTGGTCTTCAGGATTGATATGAATTTGGAAAAATCCAGAGTAACCATCTAGATAGCAGAAATACTTGTGGCAAGCTAACCTCTCTAGCATTTGATCAATGAAGGGTAGAGGATAGTGATCTTTTCGAGTTGATTGATTCAACTTCCTGTAGTCAATACACATGCGCCATCCCGTCACAATCCTTGTGGGGATGAGCTCATTCTTTTCGTTTTTTACTACTGTTGTTCCTCCTTTCTTGGGAACAACTTGGACAGGGCTAACCCATTTTGAGTCAGAAATTGCGTAGATTATGCCAGCATCTAGCAATTTCATAACTTCAGCTTTAACTACTTCTTGCATGTTAGGATTAAGACAGCGTTGACCTTGAACACATGGTCTTTGGCCTTCTTCCAGGTTGATTCTATGCATGCAAAAGTCAGGGCTTATGCCAGTGAGATCTTCAAGCTTGTAACCTATTGCCTTCCTATGTTTTCTCAAGATAGTCAATAGTGTGTTTAACTGATTTTCATCTAGGAGAGCACTCACTATGACTGGGAAATATTCAGACTCATCTAAAAAAGCATATTTTAGATTTGAGGGAAGAGGTTTAAGTTCAGGTTTATGTACTTCTGCCTTGGCAGGAGCATCAATTAAGCTTATGAACTCCTCAACTTCTTCAGATGGTATCTCTTTTCCAGTCAAGTCCCTTTCCAGCTCACTGATCTTAAAATTATCGTTCACAGAGATATCCTCTAACAATAAAACTGCTTCTAAAGGATCCTCAATTATTGATGGATACAGAGATTCATCAATGATTGAGTCGACAATGTCAAGGAAACATCAAGTCTCTTCAAGCATAGGGTTCTTCATTGCACTGTTTAAGTTGTAGGTGACTTTATCATCACCAACTTCTAGTGTCAATTTTCCATTTTTGACATCGATTACTGCTCCTGCAGTGTGTAGAAATGGCCTTCCTAAGATGATAGGGATTTGTGAATCTTCAGCCATATCTAACACTATGAAATCGACTGGAATGAAAAACATCCGTACTCTAAGAGGTACATCTTCTAAAACTCCCATAGGTTGCTTTAGAGAACGATTTGCCATTTGCAGGGTGATACTTGTGCATTTAAGAATTCCCATATTCAATTTTTCGCAGATGGAATAGGGCATGATGCTTACACTAGCACCTAGATCGCATAAAGCTTTATCAATAGTGTAGGTGCCTATAGTGCAAGGTATAGAGAAACTACCAGGATCCTTTAACTTAGGAGGGGACTTATTTTGCAATAAAGCACTGCATTCAGCGGTGAATGCGATGATTTCAACATCATCTAAAGTCCTCTTCTTTGTCAAGATATCCTTCATAAATTTTGTGTAAGAAGGGATTTGAGTGATTAATTCAGTGAAGGGAACCGTTACTTGGAGGTTTTTGACTACTTTCATGAATTTACTGAACTGGGTTTCCTTATGATTTCTCCTCAAACGTTGGGGAAATGGAACTTGAATTTTGGTGGGTTCCTTTTCAGATTCATCCTTCTTTTCAGGTTTGCCTTCCGCTTCCTTGGCGGTGGATGGTTGGGTTTCTTTTTGGCTCTCTACTTGTGTAGGCTCAACTGTTGGTTCTTTGGTTTGCTGAGGTTCCGTATAAGTGGTACCACTCCTAAGGGTGATAGCATTTGCGGTGTCCCTCGGTTGTTCACCATGAGGTAGGAGTTGGCCTTGTTTTCTTTGGGCATTAGAGGCAGCCAATTGGGCCATTTAAGTTTCAAGCATTTTGATGGCAGCACTTTGAGCTTGATCACTCTTTTGAAGTTGAGCAAGCATTAAATCTTGTTTTTGAACAACTTGAAGAAGCATGGATTCAATTTTGCTCAAACTTGAGTCATAAGGTTGGCCCTGAATTTGAGGTGGTTGGTGTTGAGGTTGATTTTGGTAAGGTTGATTAAAGTTAGGTTGGAATGAAGGTCTCTGGTTTTGAAAACTAGGTGGATTGTAAGGCTTTTGTTGGTGTGGTGTGAATGGTTGTTGAATTTGTTGGTGGGGATTTTGAACGTTAGTGCTTTTGTAGGACAAAAATGGGTGGTTTTTTGTGTTTTCATTATAGAAGTTTGAGAATGCGTTGCCTTGCCTATATCTTTGATAGGCATTGACTTGCTCTATTGAACTTCTACATTCTTGAAACCTATGCCCTCCAACCCCACATGTCTCACATACCACTACGTGGTTAGTAACGTTGATATGTTCCTTGGATTGGGAAGAGCTTCCTACTTGTTGCTGCAGAAGGGCTAATTGGGCTTCCAGGAGTGCTACTTTACTTGAATCATCCTGCTTGGCTTTGAGTTGCATAGCACGCGAGTTGCTATACTGAGAATCGTGGATTGCCATTGACTCGATAGTCGCACTAGCTATCTCTACATCGATTTGATCGAAACGACAATTGTTGGCGGAGTCGAGGATACGACGCGATTCGCCACAACAACCGTTGTAGAAGGTGATAGCTAGGAACCATGAATCAAGGCCATGATGAGGGCATTCTCTTTGTAATTCTTTGTACCTTTCCCATGCCTCATAAAGACTTTCATCTCCTCTCTGACGGAATCCAGTGATTTGACTCCGTAAGAGTGCGGTTCGTTCTGGTGGGAAGTACTTTTGATAGAAAGCAAGAGCTAGACCATCCCAGTCGACTATTCCTAAGGCAACTCGATCAAGACTATTGATCCAGAGTTTTGCCTTTCCTCTTAAAGAGAAGGGAAAGAGCATTTCCCTAATCTGCTTTTGGGATACTCCAGTTTGTCTAATCGTGGAGCAATAGTCACAGAAGTTTTGGATATGAAGGTTGGGATCTTCTGTGGCATTGCCACCAAATTGATTTCTTTCTATTAGATTGATAAAGTCAGGTTTGATTTCTAAGTTTTAGGCTGTAATTTGAGGTGTAGCGATACCCTTTGGAAGTGTATCTGCGGTGGGTTTAGAATGGTCGGAAAGTCGAACCATTTTATGTTGTGAAGATGAAGATGGAATGTTGGTTGAAGGTTGATTGATTTTTGGAAATGGAGATGAGAAGGGATCTTCTTCTCTTTCAAGATTAGGTAAGATATCCGAGTATTTCTCACGAATACGATCTAAACTTAAAATATCAGAAGCTTTTGAAATTTCGTTGAATAGTTTTAATTTCCTACGCAAAGTTCTTTCTAGTTCGGGGTCTAAAGGAATAGGGGTCCCTAGTCTAGAAGATCTTGGCATAAGATTGAAAAGATAAGATGAAGAATCAAGAGAGGTCTAAAGGAATTTGAGTTCCTAAAGACTAGATAAAACTGATTGCGATAAAAATCACAAGAAAAAGGAAAATTAAACCGTGCTCCCCGGCAACGGCGCCAAAATTTGATCGAGCCTGTCGCAAGCCCGATGCAAAGATAATTTACCCAGACTAGGCTAATAACAAATTAATGTAATTAGGGAAGTAGGGGTCGATCCTCAGGGAGATGGTATTTCCTATAGATTGTGACTTGTTTCACAATTGAGTTTTATCTAATGATTTTCTGGGTTTTGAGATTTTGAAATCTGAACTAATAAAGAACATAAATAAAAACAAAATAAGAGCAAACTAAAATGAAAATAATAAAACAAATGATGATTTAACAATAATGAGAAGCATCTAGGGAAGTAGGTTCGCACATGTAGACTGACATATTGATGAAATTGGATTTAGGATATGCAAATAATTCATTGCGCGTTCGTAAGAATGGTGTGTTCATTACAATCATAGATCAGATGGTCTAGCAGGCATTTAGGCGATTTACTAGGTCTTAATCCACTATGTCATGCTTTGTATATTCAAATCTCGTATGTCTATCTTGGAAAAGAATTCCATACAAGTCAATGATTGTGATCAGGAATCGTCAACTATCGTTAAAGTCCAAACATGCATAGACACAATGTTTTAAAGGCACAATTTCTTTTATCCAATTATCATCTTTTAATCAATCCAACATGGCTACCCTACACCCTAGAAAGGTGACTACTCACTCATGATTATGTTTATGTTTAAGATGATATTAACAATGAAAACTAGGATAGATATGTTTAGTTGGTTTTTTGACAATAATTTAGACTCTCTATGTGGCGATAATAACGACGCTATTTGGCAATCTAAGGAATGAAATTACGATTATAATAACATGAGAATGAATCTAGACAATATGTAAAGGAAATAACAATCAAACAAAAAACGATAAAGATAATAAGCAAAGGATAAATTAGGAATACCTAGGGACGATCAACAACGGAAGTGTTAACGATAATAGAAATCCCTTGCATAGAATAATCGTTCCTTTAATTACAATACTTGTACCCAACAAAGTAGACTACAAAGATTTAAATTCTTAGTGAACTAAACTAATGTTTTGATAAGAAATGGACAGAAATAAACTAAGAACAAAAGACAAAAGAAGAAGAAAATCTAAACTAGAAAGACTAAAAACTAAAGAGAAAAGAAAGGAGATGTTGTGAGTTGTATGAGATAGAGATTGAGATGGATGTGGATCATTTGAGAAGAGGGGCTTAGATCATCTATATATAGCATTAGGGTTTCGTGGAGAAGAGGTCGGGCATTAAACACATAGGACAAATATAGGAGGTTGAAGCCGTCATGCTCGGATCAGCAAGGATACCCGATCGGGTACACACTTACCCAATCGGGTAAGTGGACATCTAGAAGTATTTGACTAACGTTTCATCTTCCTTCCCTTTGATTTGACTTCCATCATCCCCCTTGACCTCTCCAATCGGGTTTGTTGATAGGGTTTGATGTAAAGCGATGAATTCTTCCGCTTAATTGATTGATCTTTCGACAACAACGAAACTGTCTTTGCTCCTTCTCTCTTTCGAATTAGTGAACCTTCTCGAAATGCCTTTCACTTGGTCAAGCTTTCTTCTTCAAATCGTCGGGTTCTAGGCAAATGCTCGGAAATATAGAAAAAGGGCGTAGAAACGTCACTTTCCCTACAAAACAGGTTAGAACACAGGAATTTACCTAGAAGACGATATTAGCTCATAAAATGGCTTAACAAAGCACAAATGACATACAAAACGGAGCTAAATTGGGGGTTAAAATCATACAAATATTCACTTATCATAAGGTTAACTAGTCCTACTACCTTTCGTCGTGTTCCGTTGTATGCTCGAACACCAGGTTAGTAGGACTCCAATCGGACTCTTTCATGCCCAATTTATGTGCCGTTTGTAATGGTATGACATTGACTGTGGAGCCATCATCTACCACAGTCATTGGTACATTCTTCTTCAGGCATGTTATGGTGCTATACAAAGCGAGGTTGTGACGCGCCCCAAAAGGAGGCAAATCCTTGTAAGAGAAAGTAACTGCATTCCATAGCTTGACTGAATCTTGGAGGATCAAGTTGACTATATCGTCATGTGTAGAGTCATGTGCTACATTTAGTTTTGCCAATGCATGCAGCAAAGCTTGGCGATGGGGAAATGAACCTGTAACTAGTTGCTAGACTGAAAGATCAGCTTTTGTCTTTTGTAGTTGCTTAAGTAGATGCTGAGTAGATGTACTTTCGCTATCATTTGGGGTGACGACATTGGTGTTGTAATCGGACCATTAGTTGTAGGATTGTTTTTAGGGACGTTTTTGTTGGAGTAAATGTCCTCAACAATAGTGCGATCACAAAATATAAATCTCGATAATAAGAATACAAAGGGATGATGAATATTATAGTCAACTGGTCAACATAAATCGGTAACGATTGGCTCAATTGAGTTTGACGTTACTGTCGTATGACGGTGGTGATCAGTTGATCCCTTGAGGTCACACCTAAAGGACAATCCCCAAATCATGTACATTAATTAATTGTATAGTGATACAGATTAATTAATCCCTTAATTTGAACAAGTTTAAAGTGAGAATTATATCTTATTGTAATGTGATTAAATAAGATTCAGTTTGGTAATTTAATTGTTATATTACTAAGAATGCATTATGTTTATGAAACATTTGAGATAAGTGAAATTGGTCGATTATAATTACAAACTGTTGTAGATTATATTAACCAAATATGAGATGACCCATTTTATTTACATGTAATTATAAAATGTGACTTAAAATGTTAAGTCTAATTTATTTGTTATGAAATTGCATTTAAATTAGTTAAATGTACATTTATAAGCCTAATTACATGTTACATGTTACATGTCACATGTCACATATGTGACAAATGACAAATTACAAAAATAAAATGGACACCCATTTTATGATTCAAAACCGGTTGGGGGGAGTATAGGGTAGGATTTAGGTAATTATAATTGTTCTAATTAAGAATTAAACAAAATGATTACCTACCTAAACCTAGCCTTAAGTCTATTGCTTTGTTATGAACAAAGTGTTTTTTCCTCTTGTGGTATTCACTTGATAATATATTCAAAACATATACTTATCTCTCTAAAATTTACTACTCTCACACTGAGAACAACTTGCGAAGTTTTTATAAGACTTGAGTGCTTAAATTTATAATAAATATTACTAAGGTAGTAATAAGAGTTATTAGAAATTATATAAGGGCTTCTATTTTATTACATATAGTAATAATATAGTATATTTTGGGTATTGTCTTGGCGCAACAAAAGGAGAGTTCATATACTAAGGACTTGGAGATTCATCCCAAATATTTTAAGCTCAAGAACAAGAAAGGAAGGAGTCCTATTTTTGTGCCCAAAATCCTTTAAATCAATGTAAGGAAAAAGTTTCTTCTTATCTTTGTATTTTAATGTTATGAATGCATAAGATCTACTTAGTTTAAGAGTAAACTAAATGTAATGTGATATTAGAAATGTCTAATATTGAGTTTAAGAAACTTAAAAGCGGTATCAAGAGCTTTGGTTGTTGCATGCATAATCGATTTTTAGATTTTTCGAGTTATTGTACCTTAAAGAAAACTAGTAATTTGTGTTTTATAAGATAAAATCACAAAGTTATTTGCATGTCAATATATTCTGGTCCTAATATGATTTTAGGTCATTTTGATGATTTATGGAAATTTATAGTGCTCAAAAATGATTTTTAGTATTTTTATTACATTTTAATGAGTAAAATGATGTTTAAAATGCTAAAAATAGTTAGACTTGTTTTATGACCTTGAAATATTTACACAATATCACACATGCATTTTAATTACTCTTTGTAAATTTTCTTGTGAAGTGGACTTATTTCGTATTATTGATAATTTTTATATGATAAAATGGAATAAATAAAGGTCTAATGGTTTAAAACAAATCCGTTTGAGACTAATGTGATTTGTCTAGCATGATTTATGAATTTTTAATGTAAAAATGGCATAAATAGTGACTTATTTAGCAAATATAGCTTAATTAAATTTCATGTCTTGAGAAAATTATTCTTGGTTGCTTAAATGTCCCAAATTTCAGATCTAAAGTTGAAAATTTAATATGATTAATTTTTGCATGCTGTATGTATTTTATTTGATAAAACCGATAAAGCCCAACAAATTTTTCTCAAAATCGATTCAAAAGTTTTAACCATGATTTTTGACATTAGGAGTGTCATGGAAATGTTCCAGAATGTTCAAGAATTTAAAATTCAAAATTTGAATTTATTGTAATTAAATTTGAATTTATTTGATTAAAATATGGTTTTAAAAGTCTAATTATGAGCAATTAAATAACAACAAGTTGAATTATTGTCAAAAATTGAGTAATGACTAATTTTTGAGGCCTAAATGAGTTGGGACAATTAACGTGGACTTAAATATGATTTAAGTATTATTTGGCGATTTTAAAGTGTTATTATCACGCATTTCCGTAAAACCGGGTTATATTCGATATAAACCGTTAAATAAAGCGATTTGGCATTTAACATGAGCATGTTTTATACATATTATAATGCTGAATTTTATTTATGAATGTCATATATTCAATTATGAATGTCATATTTTGGTTTATGTAATTTAAAATTATGTAATTTTATCTTAGTATGGCTTTAGTTTTAATCGATATTGCCCGAAATGAAAGGGAATATTAATTCGGTTGTAATTTATAGTGATCTCGTATCACTTTTATTGTATTATTTTATTTTACAAATGTATGATATGAAATTTGTAATTTTATTATATATTTTGTAATTATTTGTAATACCAGAGTTTCCCAAAGACGGTGCCATTCGGAAAGGAGTTCCGAGAGAGACAGTGACCTTGGGAGGCGTGCTTATGAAGTTCAAGGGACTAAAGGAGTTGGTTTTCGAATTTGTAATAGAATATATGATTTTCTATTCTAGGAAAGGCCATACTAGGAGTTTTTTCTTTTATGCTTGAATTTTATTTAATATGTTTGCATGCATTGCCAAATCGCCAGAACATGACATGCATATTTTATCGACTATTCGACCATGTGAAATTAAAATAATCGTTAATTCATCGATTTAGTTCACTTCAACATGATAGATTATGATTTGACATGACCTCTCATAATAAATAATTGAGATCAAGCCTTACCAAATGTAGAACCCATGAATCCCAATTTCGCAAGGAAGTAGGCTCGGCTCACCGGGGTGCTATACTTGTTACGTTGGGTAAGTGGGGTAATAAATGTTATTATTTCGAAATTTGGATTGAGTTCAACAAAGTTTTCGCGACCGTAGCCTCATGTGTTCCGGGCTTAAGATAAATATTAAAGTAATAATATCGACCAAGAGTTCTAATGTAGAATCGATTAAAGAGTTAATCCACCGAATTATGTTAATGAGGGATGAATCGGCTTTCCGTGCCCAAGTTGATATGAATTTGGATCTCGGAATTTGATAAGTGAATATTTGTATGATTTTAACCCTCGATTTAGCTCGGTTTTGTATGTCATTTGTGCTTTGTTAAGCCACTTTATGAGCTAATATCGTCTTCTAGGCGAATTCCTATGTTCTAACCTGTTTTGTAGGGAAAGTGACGTTTCTACGCCCTTTTTCTATATTTTCCGAGCATTTGCCTAGAACCCGACGATTTGAAGAAGAAAGTTTGACCATGTCAAAGGCATTTCAAGAAGGTTCACTAATTCAAAAGAGAGAAGAAGCAATGACAGTTTCGTAGTTGTCGGAAGATCAATCATTTAGGCGAAAGAAATCATCGCTTTACATCAAACCCTATCAACAAACCCGACTCAAGAGGTCAAGGGGGATGTTGGAAGTCAAGTCAAAGCAAAGGGAGATGAAACGACGGTCAAAGGACCTGGAATAAAACTTACCCGATCGGGTAACTGGTGTACCCGATCGGGTAAGTGTGCTGCTTCGAGAAAACGGCTTCAAGTTCCTATTTTTGCCTTATGTGTTTAATGCTCGACCTCTTCTCCACGAAACCCTAATGCTATATATAGATGCTCCAGCCCCTCTTCTCAAATCATCCATCTTACAATCCTCTTCTCTACTCTTCTTACATTTCTCCTTAGATTAGGAGGAAGGGAGAACTAGTCTCTCTTCTCTCGTTTTCTTCTTCTTTAGTCTTTAGTTCTTCGTTTATTTCTGTCCATTTCTCATCAAAACATTAGCTTAGATCAATAAGAATTTCAATCTTTGTAGTCTAGTTTGTTGGGTACAAGTGTTGTAATTCAAGGATCGATTATTATGTGCAAGGGATTTCTATTATTGTTATCACTTTCATTGTTGATCGTCACCTAGGTATTCCCACTTTATCCTTTGTTTAATGTTCTTTATTGTTTTCCATTTGATTGTTATTCTCTTTACATATTATCTTAGATTAATTTAGTATCGTTATAATTGCAATTTCATTTCTTAGATTATCAATTAGCGTTGTTATTATCGCCATATAAAGAGTCAAAATCAAATAAACATGTCTATCCTAGTTTTCATTGTTAATATCATTTTAGATTTAGACATTATCATGAGTAAGTAGTCACCTTTCTAGGGTGTAGGGTAGCAATGTTAGATTGATTAAAAGATGGTAATTGGATAAAAGAAATTGTGCTTTTAAAACGTTGTGTCTATGCATGTTTGGATCGTAACGATAGTTAACGACTTCTGGCCGGAAATCATCGACTAAAATGGAATTCTTTTCCAAGTAGAGATACGTGATTTGAATAGACAAAGCATGACATGGTAGATTAAGACCTAGTAAATCGCCTAAATGCCTGCTAGACCATCTGATCTATGATTGTAATGAACACATCTTTCTTACGAACTCACAATGAATTATTTGCATGTCCCATATCCAATTGCATCAATATATTAATCTACATGCGTGAACCTACTTCCCTAGATGCTTTTCATTATTATTAATTTATCATTTACTTTATTGCTTCCATCTTAAATTGCTTTTATTTTGTTTTCATTTATGCTTTTTAGTTGAGACATCATAATCCCAAAAAACCCAGAACTCGTTAGATATAACCCAATTGCGAAACACTTCACATCCTATAGGAAACACCATCTTCCTAAGGATCGACCCCTACTTCCCTAATTACATTAATTTGTTATTAGCCTTGTCTGGGTAATTTTATCTTTGTATCAAGCTCGCGACAAGCACGATAAAATTTTTGCGCCGTTGCCGGGGAGCACAGTTTAGTTTTCCTTTTTCTTGTGATTTCTATCGCAATTAGTTTTATCTAGTCTTTCGAAACCCAAATTCCTTTAGACCTCTCTTGATTTTTCATCTTAGCTTTTCAATCTTATGCCCAAATCTTCTAGACTAGGGACCCCTATCTCTTTAGACCCCGATCTAGAAAGGACTCTGCGTAGGAGACTAAAGCTATTCAACCAAATTTCAAAAGCTTCTGATACTTTAAGTTTAGACCATATTCGTGAGAAATACTCGGATATTCTATCTAATCTCGATGGAGAAGAAGATCCATTCTCATCTCCATTCACAAAAACCAATCGAATTTAAAACAACACTCCATCTTCATCTTCACAAAATAAAATGGTTCGACTTTCAGACCATTCCAAACCCACCGCAGAAACACTTCCAAGGGGCATTGCTATACCCCAAATCGAAGCCGAAAACTTTGAAATCAAACCAGCATTCATTAACCTTATAGAAAGAAGCCAATTTAGTGGCAATGCCACAGAAGATCCCAACCTTCACATCCAAAACTTCTGTGACTATTGCTCCACTATTAGACAAACTGGAGTCACCCAAGGGCAAATTAGAGAGATGCTCTTCTCATTTTCTTTGAGAGGTAAGGCAAAGTTTTGGATACATAGCCTTGATAAGGTCACATTAGGTATCACCGATTGGGAGAGTTTAGCTCTTGCCTTCTACCAAAAGTACTTTCCTCCAGAAAAGACCGCTTTGTTGAGAAGTCAAATCACTGGTTTCCAACAAGGGGATGATGAGAGCCTATATGAAGCCTGGGAGAGGTACAAGGATTTGCAAAGAGAGTGTCCTCATCATGGGATAGATCCATGGCTCCTTGCCGTCACATTCTATAATGGGTGTTATATAGAGTCCCGTCGTATCCTGGATTCTGCTAACAATGGAAGATTTGATCAAATCAATGTTATAATTGCTCACACTACCATTGAATCCATGGCAATTCAAGATTCTCAATATAGAAATTCCCACTCCATACCATTGAAATCTAAGCAAGAGGACCCCACTTTGACACTTTTACAAACTCAAGTAGCCCTTCTCACACAAAAGCTAGAACAACTTCAATCCTCTACGTTTCAACAAAGTGACAATGGTGTAAGTAAACTTGAAGCCATGATGCTGCAATTGGCTCAAAGGCAAGACACCATGATAGCTCAATTCTAGGAGAGTGATCAAGCTAAGGATGCCGCCATCAAATTGTTGGAAGCTAAAATTTTCCCATTATGCCTCTTCTAATACCCACCAAAAGCAAGGGCAGCTGCCTTCACAATGTTACCAACCTCACGAAACTGTAAATGCCATTTCCTCGAGAAGTGGTAAGCATAATGATGAGCCCGTGGTTGTTAATGTTGAAGACAAGGTGCCCATGTCAAAGGGGAAAGAGCCCGAGATTCCTATTGAGATCGAAGTCCCATTTCCCCAAAGATTAGCGGAACACAAGGAGGAGGCAAAGTATGGTAAGTTCCTTGACGTCGTGAAGGACTTAAAGGTAACAGTCCCTTTCATTGAATTGCTTTCCCAAGTTCCATCTTACTCCAAGTTTATGAAGGAAGTCCTCAAAAAGAAGAGATCCTTCAATGAGATGAAGACCGTCGCTTTCACTGAAGAGTGTAGTGCACTCTTGCAAAATAAGTCTCCACCAAAACTTAAGGACCCTGGTAGTTACTCTATTCCTTGCACTATAGGCACATATACCATTGATAAGGCCCTTTGCGACCTAGGTGCTAGTGTAAGTGTCATGCCCTTTTCTATGTTTGAAAAACTTAACATGGGTGCTTTGAAATGCACTAATATTACTTTGGAAATGGCGGACCGTTCTCTAAAACAACCGATGGGTGTTTTAGAAGATGTGCCCGTCAAAGTTGGTAAGTTTTTCATTCCCGTTGACTTTCTAATACTTGACATGGCCGAGGACTCTCAAATCCCAATCATTTTGGGAAGACCCTTTTTGCACACCACTGGTGCAGTTTTTGATGTCAAGAATGGGAAGTTAACATTGGAGGTAGGAGATGACAAGGTGACCTTTAGTAAAAATTCCACCATTAGGAGTCCTGTGCTAGAAGACTCATGCTATGTGCTTGATGTTGATGACTCTTCTATTGTTTCTTCTATGCCTCGATCCTTACTGACGGATCCGTTGGAGGCACAGGTTAGTGTTGATTCTTTTGCAGGTGACCATACTAAAAGCACTACTGGTAAAAGTGCTAAAAGAGGCTATTCCCGGAAAAGCTTGGCATGGATGGAGAATGTAAAGAACGCTATGAAGATGAGCTTGAATGATAGTGAGCTTAAAGATAAAGGATGATCAAAGAAAGAAATGGAGTCTAGCAAGACTTTTAAATTGCGCTTCTCGGGAGGCAACCCGTGTTTCTTTTCTTTTTGCATTTTTATTTTTCCCTTTTAAGTTGTTAGGATTTATTTTGCAGATGAAAGAGTTCTTGAAGAAAATCTATAAAGACCTTCCTTGTCAAGTCCAAAAGACTAGCTTGGGGGAGTCCGCGCTGACTAGTAAGCTTCACTCTTCATTCATTTTTCCTTTTCCCCATTAAGAATCTCATTGCATATTTTGTCTTTGTGCTCACATTGAGGACAATGTGATGTTTAGCTTGGGGGAGGGATTGCATTTTCCCATTTTGCATTTTAGTTGATCATTTTTCAAATTTTGAATAAAAGAAAGAGAAGATTTTGAACATAATTGAATGCTTTTCATGCTTTGCTTGCTTGTTTACTATGCTATCATGTCACATTTCCCACACTTAGAGCTTTCAAAAGATAATGATTCAATATTAATTGAATTGTGCATACATGGGTACACAGTAGGCATGGAATGAATCTATAGATGAGTACGCTTGAGCTTGACATTTGGCAAGTTACATATATTGTGAGGTAGAACCTCCTTAGGCTGGTACATCTATACCCAGTCTCATCTAGGTGTGTGTAGTTCTCCTTGTAATGTATGTTATGTCAAAACGCATAAGTATGGTTCTCATTTCATTTCTATAAGCATTTCATTCATGATTCACTAAGATTTGAAGCCTTTTTCACTTTCAATTGCACCTCAAAATTAGCCCCTTCATACAAATGCTTCACAAAAATAATAGCTACATATAAAAACTGCCTACCTGTTGAGCTAGTAGCTAGACTATGGTGTATGGGTGCTCTTTTGAGAAGATTTTGTTCCTTAATGACAAAGTGAATTTGGAGAACGAAAATGTTCAAGAAGCAATGTTATGTTCAGAAAAGAAAAGAAAAGAATCGAAAAGAAAAAACAGAAAAAGAAAAAGAAAAAAATTCGAAAAAAAAAAGAGAAAAAGAAATAAGAGAATAAGTTGTGAGTATCTCCTAAGAAATGTCAAGTCAATATTCAGAAGGAGTTTACTCTTGTGTTTCGGGTGTAATAAGCCAATCTGTTCCTTCTAGGCTTCGTTATTTGTCTTCTGGGAAATTAATCGAAAGTTTGGATTGAGTATTCATTTATCATTGGTCAGTTGCTAGCTCGTTTAAAACTTCACATAACCATAACTGTTTGTCCACCTTTCACCCATTTCCCAAAGCCTTCTTCTTATTTTTCCGGCTTCTTTTCTATGTGCCTTGTGATCTTTGACTTGTATTTTGAATTGTTTACCATATTAGACTGCGGACACATTTTCATAAGTCGTAGATAGGTGAGTGTCTCAAAAACATTTACACATAAAGAAATCACCTTTTACATGCAATGAGTGTTCGAGTGTGCCGTGAGAGTCCATTTGTCAAAAGATCATGCAAGAGCCGAAATTCTATAGTGAAATTCTTTGTGCTACGCCGTTATGGAAATCTCAGCCAGGTTTATGTATCATTCTTGCCCACGTTGTTTTTGGGTTATGATTCATTATGTTTCCAAAGCTTTATGTTGAGATTTGTTTCCTGATGGTGTAGTAGCCAATGCTTGCAACCTTGTCCTGGTATTGTTTGTTATGTTTGCTTGAGGACAAGCAAAGGTTTAGCTGGGGGAAGTTTGATAAGTGAATATTTGTATGATTTTAACCCCCGATTTAGCTCGGTTTTGTATGTCATTTGTGCTTTGTAAAGCCACTTTATGAGCTAATATCGTCTTCTAGGCGAATTCCTATGTTCTAACCTGTTGTGTAGGGAAAGTGACATTTCTACGCCCTTTTTCTATATTTCCCAGCATTTGCCTAGAACCCGACGATTTGAAGAAGAAAGCTTGACAATGTCAAAGGCATTTCAAGAAGGTTCACTAATTCAAAAGAGAGAAGAAGCAAAGACAGTTTTGTAGTTGTCGGAAGTGAAAGTCCATAGACCTTAATTAGACTCCTCTAATTAATTACTAAATTACTTTTTAATTTTGTTTATAATGATCTATGTAACATGCATGCAAATATAAAGACATTTATATAAAAGAAGAAATTTCCTCACATTGATATGGAAATTATATGGGCACAACAAGAACTCCTTCTTGTTGTTCTTGAGCTATAAATATGGATGAACACAAACTATCTCCAAAGTAGAAGATCTCCTCTAAGTTGCACCAAGATTAACCCAAATAATATACTCTTATTATTAACTAGATAATAAGATAGATATTATACTACTAATATTATGACTATATTACTACACTAGTAATACTTAGTAAATATTAGTATTTGAGAGTTTTAGTGAGAAGAAGGATTTTTAGAAAGAAGTATGACAATTGAACAAAATCAAGTGAATAATAAAATGAACAACTTTTGTTCATTCTTAAGGCCATTTGGCCGGATCCTCTTCACCAAAAATGGACTATTATTTGTTTAATTTTATCACATGCCTTTGAGTGGAGTGTTGTAGAAAAGATGATGATTGTTTTATACTTGTTATGTCACTTTCAAAAAGTAACTAAAGAGTAAAAATAAGAACAAAATCATCACCATGTAACTACTACCAAAACCGGTCCATTATGGCCTAGTTTGGTCCATTTTGATTTTTGATATTTGTCTCACAAATACTTATTGATCATATGGTTAATTATCTTGTATAATTAAGTGTTAATTTGATCATATAACAATTATATGACTCAATTAAATAAATAATATGTACTTAACATTTTAAGTAATATTTTACCATTATATCAATATATAATGGGTCCCACAATGCTTAGTTAATTTATTTTACAACTCCTTGTAAATATAATTAACTAATTACCTCTATCTCAAAACCTCAACTAATTTAGTAATTTAACGATTAATTACTAAGTTAAATCTTATTTAATCGTATTAAAATAAGATATAAATTTATTAGTCAATTATCGCATAATTGAAAAATAAACTTAATCGAATTTGAGTTCTTAACTCAATTTCTAACAATTAACTCTCGTACATATCGAATATATGTAATGTACTAATTAACTGTATCGTATACAAATAATTAGTTACTATTTGGATTTCATCCTTTAGGTGTGACCGAAAGGGATCAGTTGATCACCGCCGTCAAACGACAATAACGTCAAACTCTAGTTAGCCAACCGTTATTGATTTACGTTAATCAACTGACTAATCATATATATAGTCAATGATTATCCCAATTATATTCCATAATAAGATTTATCATGTGGGGCACTATTGTGGAGGACACCTACTCCAACAGGAAGATCAATCATTTAGGCGAAAGAAATTATCGCTTTACATCAAACCCTATCAACAAACCCGACTCAATAGGTCAAGGGGGATGTTGGAAGTCAAGTCAAAGCAAAGAGAGATGAAACGATGGTCAAAGGACCTGGAATACAACTTACCCGATCGGGTAAGTGGTGTACCCGATCGGGTAAGTGTGCTGCTTCGAGAAAACGGCTTCAACTTCCTATTTTTGTCCTATGTGTTTAATGCTCGACCTCTTCTCCACGAAACCCTAATGCTATATATAGATGCTCCAGCCCCTCTTCTCAAATCATCCATCTTACAATCCTCTTCTCTTCTCTTCTTACATTTCTCCTTAGATTAGGAGGAAGGGAGAACTAGTCTCTCTTCTCTCGTTTTCTTCTTCTTTAGTCTTTAGTTCTTAGTTTATTTCTGTCCATTTCTCATCAAAACATTAGCTTAGATCAATAATAATTTCAATCTTTGTAGTCTAGTTTGTTGGGTACAAGTGTTGTAATTCAAGGATCGATTATTATGTGCAAGGGATTTCTATTATTGTTATCACTTTCATTGTTGATCGTCACCTAGGTATTCCCACTTTATCCTTTGTTTAATGTTCTTTATTGTTTTCCATTTGATTGTTATTCTCTTTACATATTATCTTAGATTCATTTAGTATCGTTATAATTGCAATTTTATTTCTTAGATTATGAATTAGCGTCGTTATTATCGCCATATAAAGAGTCAAAATCAAATAAACATGTCTATCCTAGTTTTCATTGTTAATATCATTTTAGATTTAGACATTATCATGAGTAAGTAGTCACCTTTCTAGGGTGTAGGGTAGCCATGTTAGATTGATTAAAAGATGTTAATTGGATAAAAGAAATTGTGCTTTTAAAACGTTGTGTCTATGCATGTTTGGATCGTAACGATAGTTAACGACTTCTGGCCGGAAATCATCGACTAAAAATGAATTCTTTTCCAAGTAGAGATACGTGAATTGAAAAGACAAAGCATGACATGGTAGATTAAGACCTAGTAAATCGCATAAATGCCTGCCAGACCATCTGATCTATGATTGTAATGAACACATCATTCTTACGAACTCACAATGAATTATTTGCATGTCCCATATCCAATTGAATCAATATATTGATCTACATGCGTGAACCTACTTCCCTAGATGATTTTCAGTATTATTAATTTATCATTTACTTTATTGCTTCCATCTTCAATTGCTTTTATTTTGTTTTCATTTATGCTTTTTAGTTTAGACATCATAATCCCAAAAAACCCAGAACTCGTTAGATAGAACCCAATTGCGAAACACTTCACATCCTATAGGAAACACCATCTTCCCGACGATCGACCCCTACTTCCCTAATTACATTAATTTTTTATTAGCCTAGTCTGGGAAATTTATCTTTGTATCGGGCTCGCGACAAGCACGATCAGAATCATTTATAATAGTTGGGTAGAGGTCACTATTTAAATGTTAAAACTTGTTTAAAATGTTTACAAGTATTTAAAATGATAAATGTGGACATTTCCTTTATGTCTTTAAAACATTTTTAGTCATAATTGTTTATTCGCAATGGCAAATGCTAATTCGTCCACCACCACCTATGCTCCAATTCTCACGAATGTCTCATGGCTTCGGTCCTTCATGGATCGATGCAAGTTAGAAAAGAATGGCGCTAATTTTACCAATTGGGATATGCAACTCTGCTTGGCCGCGGCGGGTGACGACATGTTTCGTTACCTTGCCAAGGCTCTCCCACCGCACCTAATGAAAGGCCAACCGCCACGGAAGGCGAGCCTATGAGGCTAGCCACAAAGAGTACGCCGCGATCAAAAACGTTTTGATCTTCTCGATGGAGGCCGATCTTCAAGGGAGTGACATAATATGAGCACGGCCTATGAGATCTATGCCAAGCTTGTGACCATGTTTTTTCACAAGCTACTAGGATCTTACAATATAAGACGGCTTCCACATTATTCAACATGAACATAAAAGAGGACCAAAAGTTAGCCCTCATTTACTCAAATTGATTGCGCATGTTGAGACTCTTAAATTGCAAGGGGTGACCATTCCCGAACAACTCGTTATCGACCGAGTCTAACATTCCTTGGGGAAAATCAAAGCATATGTGAAGTTTAGGTTAAATTACAATATGCATAACATGAGAAACCTCTCTTCATGATATGCACAAGATGCTCGTGCAAGCCGAGAGAGACATGGGCTAAATGTTAGCACTTCCAAGGATCTGCTCCATATTAATAATAAGAGTATAGGGAAGTTCAATAAAGGTGGTAGTAAAGGGAAGAAGCCCTCCACCTTCAAAGGAAAGGGAAAAAGCTATTGAGAATAGCTCACCCAAACCTAAGAAAGGTGCCTCAACCGAGGACAAGTGCCATTCTTGTAATGGCATAGGGCATTGGAAGAGTAATTGCACTAAATATCTAGGAGTTATCAAAACTGGAAAGATGTTTCAGTTGGTAATTTATCCCTATCGTTTATGTTATGATCTTAACTTTGGTATATAGATACGAGTTGTGATTCATACCCTATTTAATTTTAATTAGGGCATCCTAGCAAGGATAAAGGCAAGGACAAGCAAGCCTAAGAAGGCTCTTCAAGGGAAGCTAAGGTAGCTACCCATGATTGAAGACATTGAAAGTCCTAAACCTCTAATTTGACTCCTCTAATTAGTTCATTAAATGACATTAACTTAATGATTTAGGATCTAGTTATCATGCATGCAAATATAAAAGCATAAATATAAAGATAAGAAGAAATTTCCTTACAATGAGAAATTTTTCGGTCAAAATGGGCACAATAAGAAACTCTTTTCTTATTGTTCTTGAGCATGAAATTAGTGGATGATCCTCCTAAAATAACCTCCAAAGTAGAAGGTCTCCTTCTTGTTGCACCCAAGAATCAACCCAAATAATCTAAACTATTATTGTACTAGATAATGCGAAAAGACTTCACTTTTTACTAATATAAATAATTTTACTACTCTAGTAATATAGATGAATATTAGTGTATTGAGAGTTAAAGAGATGAAACATGAATTAAAAGCATGAGCAAAAAACAAGAACAACTCTTGTTCTTTTTCTTGTGCAATCTCACGGCATAACAACATGCAAATGGGTATATATGTCCCAATTTTAAATTACATGCAAATGCTTTATGTGTTGGTTTGTACAATGATTAAAGTAGTGTAGGCAATCTCACTATCATGTGAATAAGTGTGCTAATAAAATAAGAACAATCATCATTGCTCTACATGAGCACAATTTCGGCTCACATGTAGCTAAAATGGTCCATATTGATTTTTGATATTTGTCCTACAAATACTTATAATCATATGTTTAATTATCTTGTATAATTAAGTATTAATTTGATCATTTAACAATTATATGACAAATTAATAAACCGTATGTACTTAACTTTTAAGTGATATTTTAGCATTATATCAATATATAATGGGTCCCACAATACCCAGTTAATTTATTTTACAAATCTTTGTAAATATAATTAACTAATTACATCTACCTCAAAATATATGCATAACCTCAACTAATTTTATGAATTAACTATTAATCATTAAATTAAATCTTATTTAATCGTATTAAAGTAAGACGTAAAATTTATTCAGTCAGTTATCGTATAATTGACTAATAAACTTAAGTGGAATGAGTTCTTAACTCAATTTTCAATAAATAACTCTCGTAACTAAGCGTACATATCAAATATATGTAATGCCCTAATTAAAATGTATCATATACAAATATTTAATATTCTATTTGGGTCTCATCCTATAGGTATGACCTAAAGGGATCAGTTGATCACCGTCGTCATACGACATTAACGTCAAACTCTAGTCAGCTGAGCGTTACCGATTTACGTTAATCAACTGACGTGGAGTATCAAAATATACTAATCATGCCACGTATATTCCAAATGAGTTTCATTATATAAATGCACTATTGTGGAGGACACTTACTCCAACAATCTCCCACTTGTCCGATACAAGTTGTGCATGTGGCAACACCATTGCGGAGGACTCCTACTCCAACAATATCTCCCACTTGTCTCAACAAGTTGTGTGCTACCGATTCTCTTGTCTCTTTTGTGTCACATCCTCCCACTCATTGCAAGGTGTCTTACAGGTCGCACTTGCAATTGAAAATTATAAATAGAGTGGTTTTCTCGATCTGGGAGAGGTACTCTCTGACCGGAAAATCTACCAGAGATCTCTTCCGAGCGTGGCCACGCATTTCCAGTTACTACTCCTCGAGTAGCCCGAAGATGTTAATACCCAACGTGGGTGGACAATTCTTGTTGACCCATCTTACACTGTATGATGCAGATCACCATGACCCAGAAGATGTTCATCAGCCTCCTTTCACGGTACGACCTAGGACAAAAACCAAAGTCAATCGGAAACTACACCGACTCAGGTAAATGGTCGCCAGTCTAAAGAATCGACTCATAGGAATAAAATAGAAGTCCCCGCCACGACCAGGCTTCAACAATTTTGATAAGGGACTCTATTATGGTCACTGCCCGACAGAGTGTCTCCACAGTCTGCCTATGTAAACGACCAGTCATCTCCATGACCCCATGGTGCTGAACCAACCATCGATCGACTTAGAATCTAGTCACTTCGAGACGTCACCTCAAATGAGTGACTAGGGACAATACACTGAGTTCATCATGTTTACTTGAATTGGGTTCAACTTTTCTTTCAACCAATTCGGATAAACAAAGTATTAAAATTTAGTCAAACTAAATAAGGAGTTTTTTTAATGAAACTCAAACAATGAATGCGATTATCTAATATATGGAAAAATTGATACGCTATCAATAATTTAATATCTCCTAATTTCTAGCAATTCAGGTACATATTTCAATCCCAATTGAAATGACATGACTATCATGTTCATCTTGCAAAAGTATAGCTAATGGATTATCAATACTTGCATCCTTCCCATCTTTCTGATTGCTATTTCTCTTTGTTCACGTAATCTCATATTACATAAAACTTTCTGAGTACGTGTCTAGGTTTGAATATAGACTTAGAACTCTTGGCCTAAAGGTAGCTCCCACTGTTTTACCAGTATAATGAGATAGGGTATACAGCTATAGGAACTACTTCTAGTCCCTCCAATACTGTCGAATCCAAGCTACTTTCATATGCATCATCATATGATGCAATGTACTCCACTTCCGTTGTGAAATCTGCAATGATAAACTGCCTGGAACACTTCCAGCGGATACATGACATTTATATTTGAAAATGTCACTCCTACTTGGAACCTTTCCAATAGTCCTTACTGCTTGAAACTCTTCCAACAGATAAATCTTCTATAAAACACAGCCAATTCGTGATTTCAAATCAATTTGATCAGTTTGGAAACTGAAGTCTGTGTAACCCCTTACACACGACTCACTGTAAACTCCAAACATATGGAACATATCTTTAGTCCTTCGCAAGCACTTAAGGATGTTCTTTATGGCTATCAAGTGACTCTCACTTGTATTTGATTGCAAACGACTTGTCATGCTCAAAGCATGCGAAATGTCGGATTAAGTATACATCACAGCGTATATAATTGATCCCGCAGCGGAAGCAAAAAGGAATCAATTATCATGTGTTCAACTTCCTTGAACTAGTCAAAGATCTTATCAATATAAGAATTTTGACTCAACGCTAATATCCTTTTAGATTTATCTCCACAAATCCGGATATCTAAAAGATGTATTCAACTTCTCAAAATCTTCTATCATCTAAAATGATCAATATGTCTCCACATATAAGACTGATGAAAACCATTTTACTCCCACTAAACTTCATGTATAAACATAATTTCTCGAGATATCGAGAAATATTTTATGACATGATTGACACACTAATTCCAACTCTTTATTGCTTACTTAAGACATCCTCTTAAGCTTTCAAATTAACTTAGGATAGTTAGAATCTACGAACCCACAGGTGAATATAAAATATACTACCTCTTCTAGAATCGTATTCAAAAAGGTGGTCCTTGAGGTCCAATTGACATCATACTATTATGATATGCTGTAATCGCTAAGTATATTCGAATGGATCGAAGAATTAAGGTTGGTGCAAAAGTCTTTGCCTACCTGTGACAACCCTCGCGAATGCG
This sequence comes from Heliosperma pusillum, assembly GCA_022085475.1. NCBI lineage: Eukaryota > Viridiplantae > Streptophyta > Magnoliopsida > Caryophyllales > Caryophyllaceae > Heliosperma > Heliosperma pusillum. The sequence goes on along the minus strand of JAIUZE010001416.1, from coordinate 7,664 downwards.
GAAATAAAAACATAACAAGCATGTGAATTAAATAGCGGAAATACGGTATATTAAAAACCTTTATACATGCAAGATAGAAAATACGAGGTATGTCAAATATTACAAACCAAAGTACGAAATATACTACAACAAGAGACGTAGTCTCTCAAAAGGTTAACAATGTCAAAGTGATTAGCAACTAGCTAAAATAACATCTAGGGGTAATTCTTCCAGGGACAACGCCCGCTAGCTAACACCCGAACCCAAAATACCAACCAAAAAGCCATCCATGCAAGCAACCTGTTCATCCATGAAAAACATGAACACCACAATCAGTGGGGAGTAACTCCGGGTTCTCCCAGCCATATCACATTAAACGTACATAAAAGGAAATACAAAAGTAGAAGCATGCATATATAGATATACATGTCAAATACGATAAGGATAGATAGGCAATTCAATATATAATGATAAGAGCATATGAAGTACAATCCGTAACCATCATGCTATAGATAGACTCGGGGAAGACACTCTTAGGCAACCAAATACGCTCACTAGGGCTTGCATCTCACCGTTAGCGGTATAAGTTTGATAAGATTGAGACTCGACAAACAAACCATGCCAAGTCATGTGAAGATCATAAGTAATCCATCATATAATCACCCATTCAAACGTACCAATACATTGACGACATCTCTCACGGTAAATGAAACGCACTAGCACCGTGTACATGGCAAGTATGATTAAAAGGCATCCACGGGATAAGACATTTCCCTGAATGCATACACGATGCTACATTTCGTATATGTAGACTAATTTCCTCCTGGTAGCACGACGATAATAATACGGCTCCTAATCTAAACCTGGCCAGATTCTCGGAATCACATTTTCCTATTCGACATGCGATGACGTTTCGCATCCAAGACTCGGTCTTACAAAGAAAACGCCGAGTACCCCAAATTCGGTAGATCAATTCACGAAAGAGGCGGAAAAGAGCTCAAGCCTCATAACAAGCGGTACACTACATGCAAATAACACCACCTCGCAAGTACACAACATTTGACGGCCGGGTCGATCAACGCAAAGCGTTCTCCTCCCAACAACGTCGTCGTATGCCCACTAACACATGCAATTAAGCAGTAGGATACATCCCCGTTCCGACATTCCAGCCTTACGAACGTGGAGGTAGCCAAGGGAATTAGAGTACAAAGCACATAACAAAATAGTGCTCAAACCGTAACATTTGTAAAACCGACTCAAAGTGGGACATACCAAAAACCGTCACAAAACATGTGATACAAGCGAATGATGTATCATATATTCGAAACAATAATATTTAAAGTCACTGCGTAAATTGATAGGATAAATGAACCATCGGAAATATTATAAATGAAATCGTAAACAAGAAATACAAACACCTTCCAGCAGGTGCCAGCCGGTCAGATGGACTGGCTGCCGGCCACCCGGCTGGTACCAATCAACATACGAAAAACCAAGTGAAAATACAGTGTGTCCCAGCCGGTCAGGTGGACCGGCTGCCGGCTACCCGGCTGGGACCAAAGGCTTATGACAAAAACCAAGGCAAAGTGAGGTGTGTCTCAGCCGGTCGACTGACCGGCTGCCGACCGGCCGGCTGAGATCAATATCATGCATAAAATCTTACGTAACAACAATAATATACAGCGACTGCCCCAGCCAGTAGGCTGACCGGCTGCCGGTCGATTGGCTGGGGTCAACTTCACTCGAAAATCACCAATTTCACTAAGGATCAACAATTAACCATTATCAACTATCAACATAAATCATCAATTCTTATATCGATTCTCAACAACCAACAAGTATCATCATCAACACAATTTCTAAACTTAACAATCATATTCTAAATACGATTCCTAACATAGAAAACACGTAAAACACGTAAATGATATCGAGTAACCCTTCACCGTTACCTTATTGCGTCTTCACTCCGCGTCAAGGTCCTCTTCAATCAAGAAGTAGTCTTTGTCGGAATATTGGAGGTCACCACCTACAAATAGTTAATAAAAGATGAATATAATTCACCTACAGAAAGACGGAAAGTTTGAAAAGCGAGAAAGACGGTAATTTTATTACCAATACGGATAGAGGAAGATAAGAGGGGAAGAATAAGACGAACTTACGTGAATTTGAGCGAGAAACGAAAGAGTTATGACGATTATAAGCTTGGAAGAAATGGAAGCTAGGTTTCTTTGGGTTTTCTTAGTGAGGAAGAAATAGTTGAGTTGTGTGAGTGAATTAGGTTAGGGTTAGTATAAGTAGAGAGTGAGTGGAAAAAGTCAAGAAAAGTCAAAGACCTCTTAAGACAGGATTCACTTGAAATCTCGCGTAAAATCCAAATACGAACTCGGAAATTCTAAATTCGACACGAGAAATTTAATTCTAAACTAAAACTAAATTTCGCTGAAAAGTATCCGTAAAATATTTTTACTATTAAAATAGGGTACATTTACGGGTGTTACAATCACCCTACCTTTTAAAAAGTTTCGCCCTCGAAACTTGAGCGAAAGAAGGATACCTTAAACGAATAGGCTTGGATATTTACTACGCATAGAAGCTTCCGTTTCCCAAGTCTCTTCTTCGGCATTAGCACATCTCCACAAGATTTTCACTAAAGAAACCACTTTACTTCTCAACTTCTTATCCTTGCGGTCTAGGATTCGAATCGGCTTCTCTTCAAAAGATAAATTCGGTTCAAGCTCGGGCATTTCCTTTTGAAAGACATGGCTTGGATCACGAAATTCGGGGGCAAATCCAACTTGTAAGCAACGGTACCAATCCTTTTCACAATATAAAAGGGTCCAATGTATTTCGGGCTCAATTTACTCTTAACACCAAACCGTTTAACACCCTTCATTGGAGATACTTTCAAGAACACTTTATCTCCAACCTCAAATTCTAGCGGTCTTCTTCGGATATCGGCATAAGACTTTTGACGGTCTTGAGCGGCTTTCATTCTATCACGAATGACCTTCACATTATCAATGGTTTCAACAAGAACATCGGGGCCTAAGTCACGAACATTACTCAATTGATTCCAACATATAGGACTTTGACATTTTCTTCCATATAGAGCTTCCTAAGGAGCCATCTTGATAGATGCATGATAACTGTTGTTGTAAGAAAACTCCACCAACTATAGACTCTTTTCCCAACTAGATTGGAAGTCGAGTGCACAAGCCCTAAGCAAGTCTTCTAAAGTCTGAATAGTCCTCTCGGTCTGACCATCGGTAGCGGCATGAAATGCGGTACTCATCAACAACTTACTACCCATGGCTTCTTGTAAAGCCTTCTGCAACAGGAGTTCAATGCCAAGCTCAAAGACAAGACCAACCAACCTATGATCAGTCCAACCATGATCCAACACCAACCTTACCTTATGTCAAAAGCTATCTTAATGCTTTGTATAGTCTAGGCCCAAGCAAGCAAGCCATGACACGAGCCAGGGATAGCCATGACACGAGCCAGGGCCAGCCAAGACACAAAACAGACTCACAAAACAAGCCAACAAAACTTCAGGAAATTCAGCCAGCAGCAGTGCCTTGGGGAGGGTCTCAGGGTAACTTCCAAGCTTAGGGACTTCAAACCAACTATGGGGCTTGGTTCTAGGGAGGGTCTACTACCTTTTTGTTCAGGAAACCTTCCTCAGAAAACGCCAGGAACACCTCTCAAAACATAAGCCAAGTTCACCAGTCCAGTTACATCCTCTACATGGAGCAGTTCAGCTGTCATTGTCAAAACTTCCTCTTTTGGCCAAGCAAACTCAAGGGACTTATGCTTAGTCTTAAAGGATCAATACTACTTCAGTTTGGTCCAAAACACCAAGCTAAAATTCCACCTTGTACAATATAAAAACCAGTAGCAAGGCAACAAGGAAGCTGTCACTATCAGAGCTGTTTCTTTTGTTTAGTTTACTTTATTTTCAGTCATGTAAGCAAGGTAGCTTTTATTTTATCTTTGTATGTAAGCCAATGTTGGCCTTAGATGTATTTGGACGTATGAGATGTAACCTAATTGCCTATAAAAGGATCATTTCTTAATGAAATGAAGGCAGATTTGAAGTAAACACAAAAACTGAAACCATTGTTTCTGTTGATATCTCTTGGCTGTGTGCTTGAGAAAACTTCCATTGCTGTGTGCTTGGAAGTGAGCTTAGACCCTTAGTTGAGTGCTGGGATCAAGGTTCAACCCTCAACCATTGGCTTTGTGCTTTGGTTAAGGTTCTATCTCCTTTTTCAGCATCTAGTCCAAACAAAACAGAACAAATTCCAAGTGTCTACCTTAGTTCAATTTGTAGTTGTTTTTAGCTTGTTTTCTGAGTAGTTTCATTGCACCTTCCAAAATCTCGAACAAACCCTCGGATCTCGGTCGGATATAATATCCTTGGGAACACCATGGTATCTAACAATCTCATCAACATAGGCTTTCGCTAGACGGTCTAACCTCCAAGTTTCTTTGATCGGAATAAATTTAGCACACTTGGTCAAAAGATCAACAACAACCCAAACGACATCTTTACCTCCAACGGTCCTCGGCAAAGCCATAACAAAATCCATAGAAATAGATTCCCACTTCCATAGTGGATTATCCAAAGGTTATAGCAATCCACCGGGCCTCTTGTGTTCAATCTTCACTTGTTGGCAAGTAAGACATCTTCCAACGTAAGACACAACATCACCCTTCAAGTTCGGCCACCAAAATTGTAGTTTCAAGTCTTTATACATCTTATCACCTCCGGGGTGAATAGAATAACGGGAAAGGTGAGCTTCATCAAGAACTCGCTTTCTCAAATCCAGAGCATTAGGCACAAACAAACGGCCATGGAAACAAAGAACACCTTCATCATCAAACTTGAAATCTTTTTCTTTACCTTCAAGAAGTTTGGCTTGAATAGACTTGTAGGTAAGATCATCAACTTGGCTTTCGCGGATTTCACGGAGAAAAACAGGTTCGGCAGTCATAGCACCAACATAAACAAATCCACGCTCCACGAATTCCAACTTCAACTTTCGAAACTCAGCACAAAGGTCATCGGGTAATACCCGCATAGCATTCAAAGCATGAGAAGCTTTCCTACTAAGAGCATCGGCAACAACATTTGCCTTCCCTTCATGGTACAACAACTCAAAATCATAATCATTCACCAATTCCAACCATCTTCTTTGTCTCATATTCAACTCTTTATGAGTAAATATGTACTTCAAACTTTTGTGATCGGTGAATATACGACAATGAACACCAATAAGGTAGTGTCTCCACACTTTCAAAGCATGAACAACGGCGGCCAATTCCAAATCAAGAGTAGGATAGTTCACTTCATGAACTCTCAACTGTCTCGACGCATAAGCCACCACTTTCCTACTTTCCTTAAGAACACAACCCAAACCCATCTTGGAAGCATCACAATAGACATCAAAGTCTACACCATCTTCAGGCAAAGTCAACACCGGAGCGGTAGTTAACCTCTTCTTTAACTCTTGAAACGCAGCTTCACAAGCTTCATTCAATAGGAACTTGGTTTTCTTCTTCAACAACTAGGTCATCGGTCTAGCAAGCTTAGAGAAATCCTTGACAAATCTACGGTAATAACCAGCTAAACCAAGAAAACTTCGAATTTCTCTAATATCGGTTGGACTCTTCCAATCCACCACAGCTTCAATCTTCGAAGGATCCACCATTACACCTTCTTTAGAAATCACATACCCAAGAAAGGACACCTTAGGTAACCAAAATTCACACTTGGAGAACTTAGCATACCACTTCTGACGACGAAGAACACTCAAAATAATCCTTAGATGAATAGCATCGTCTTCTTCGAACTTGGAGAAAATAAGAATATCGTCAATGAACACCACCACACACTTGTCAAGATACTCACTAAATGTGCGGTTCATTTGATCCATAAAGATAGCGGGAGTATTCGTCAATCCAAATGGCATCACCTTGAACTCATAATGACCATACCTTGTACTAAAAGCGGTCTTCGGTATATCAACATCACGAACGGGAATTTGGTGATAACCGGATCTCAAATCAATCTTGGAAAAAGTAGAAGCACCCTTTAGTTGATCAAACAAATCTTCTATTCTTGGCAAAGGATACCTATTCTTGATTGTAATCCGATTCAATTCACGATAATTAATTCAAAGCCTCATAGATCCATCTTTCTTCTTCACAAAAAGAACGGGAGCACCCCAAGGCGAGGCACTTGGTCGAATAAAACCCTTCTCAATCATATCATCAACTTGCTTCCTTAACTCTTTCAACTCGGTCGGAGCTATACGGTAAGGAGCTTTGGCTATGGGTCCAGAACCAGGTACAAGATCAATAGAGAACTCAACATCACGCTCGGGAGGAATCCCGGGCAAATCTTCAGGGAATACATCAACGAATTCACGAACGATAGGCACATCTTCAATATTTGGCAAGGAGGTAGTTGAAGAAGTCACAATACACAAGTAGGCTTGGTGACCCTTTCTTACCATACTTACCAATTTCATAGCGGAAATCAAAGACACACCTTTTCGGAGATGAGATCCCTTATAGGTTATTCTAACTCCTAAAGGACTCTTTAAATAAATCTTTTGATCGCGACACTCGAACCTAGCATGGTACAATGCTAACCAATCAATGCCTAGAATTATATCAACTCTCCTAAAGGAAACTTAAGGAGATTAGCGGGAAAGATAGAACCCGCAATAGATATTGGGACATTAGGATATAGAGTAGAACAAGAGATAATATCTCCGGAAGGTAAGGATATAAGAGTATTCTCACTAGATGTAGGCTTGATAGATAATTTATTAGAATAAGTCGAAGACACAAAGGGGATTGAAGCACCGGTATCAAAAAGAATAAGACACGGTTGCTCTAAGATTAAGAACATACCCGTAATTATCTCCGGATGAGCATCAGCTTCGGCACGGCTCATAACAAAGATAGAACCCTTAGGCTTAGCAGGAGGAGGGGGCAACTTACGATCGGGGCAATCCTCATAACGGTGACCACCCTTTTGACAAAAGTAGCAAATATAAGGTCGGTTGGAACAAGGCACACTGGGATGGTATGGTTGTCTACAACGGTTGCACAAGCGACCTTGAGCTTGAGGATGAGCATATGGCCTATGAGCCACATTAGTAGTAGCTCGGGGAATGAAAGGAGCGGGAGCTCTTGCATATGCATTGGAAGGAGGATTAAATCTCCTCTTGTTAGCATAAGAGTTAGAGGAAGACAGAATAAACGGTCTCTTCCCATAAACATTCGGCCTAGGAGTGAAAGAAGGAAAATTTGTCATTGCGTGAATATCATAAATATGAACGGAAAATAAACATTCATTGCTTAAATATAATTTACTTGTAAAACAATTTTAAACAAGTCACTCATATAATGACCCCTCACGAAATTATATAAGTGATTCCAAGACCCATCTTTAGACAAAAATAGTCATCGTATGCTACTTTTATCTAAAAATGGTAAGTCAATACTTGACTAATTCTACCCTTAGAACTCTTGGTTGATGGATTTCAGCTAAATCCATCTCCTAGTCCCATGATAACGCTTATCTCGTTGAGTCCAATCCAATTTTTAACTTGTGATCGTATCACCCTACTTCCCTACCACGTGTAAAAAGGGCCGCCCGACGGGGTAGC
>JAIUZE010001415.1:15982-28463 GCA_022085475.1 Heliosperma pusillum | reverse complement strand
TATAGGAAATGAAGCGGTTTTGCTTTATTTTCCTACTTTATGGAGCAAAGACACTAGGATACGAGTTTTTAAGGAATTGATGATAGCCAGTTAACGATTTGATTACGATTCCGCTACATCTTTCCTCGAATGGACTTAATTTGGATTTTGGCTTTGAACTTTAAGAGGAAACCTCAACCCAAGTCAAGAGAAGATCAGCCCAAGCCCAATTCCGTAGTGCATTGACCAAAGACTAAGGCATAGGATTCCGTGCCTAAGATGAAAAGACGGAAAATCCAGATTACACAAAAACCCGATCGGATTGCCCAATACCCGATCGGGTATTTCTGCAAGAAGACGTTACTTGGCTCTTCTTCAATCCGAGCTTAAATGGGTGGTTTAATGCTTTGACTAGGGTACGAATTTGCAAGAGGGATCAACAGCCATGCATCCCTATAAAAGCCAATGATCATCCAAGCATCTAAGCATCTTTTATCCAACAATAATCCAATTATCTATTATCATCTTTACATATCTTGTAGCACATTTTCTTACAAGTTTTTATAGTTTTCTTAGTATTTCTCTAGTGTTTACTTAGCTTTTGTCTTTGGATATTTGTTCTTACTTTCATTCTTAAATACTCATATTCCATATCGGTAATTCTCTAATCTTAATTTACTTATGCAATTTTAATCACCATGAATTATAATCTCACTAGTATCATTTTCATAATATTGTTGTTATTATGAAATCAATCTAAAATTAATCTAGTAAAAACCAAAATATTATTTAGCATGTCACATTATAATTTACCTAATCAAATAATCCTAAAAATTGTTATTAGAATCATTGTTAACATAATCACCATACTCACTTTAGTATTTATATTTCATAGTTTAATTTCGTACATCTTTTTCTTGCTAATTTACTTAATCACATAATAATACAAATTAGATTAATTCTAATATTGTAAAATTATCATTGTGTAAATAAAATAAATAGAGTTGTAATATTTGAAATGATTTACGAGTCGAATGAATTAAAAGAAGAGTAGTTACCAATTGAACCATCTAAATTGTTTCTTCCTTTGGTCGTGTCAAATTCTATAACTTTGTTTAGTGGCCATAAACAATTATTTGTATTAGTCATTTCTATCTTTATGACGAGAGTTGGGATAGGAATTAGGACTATCAATAGGGGTTTAGTGACTTAACCATGCTGAAAGGACGTTAGGACCCACTAAAAGGTCGGTACGAATCCGGAAGGAATATACCGCTACAAGGCCTAGACAATCATAAGTAATTCTAACATTGGTATCTATGAGACTTTCAATTAATTTTACATGTATTTCTCTTTCACTATATCAACTTGATTAAATAGTTTATTTACCGTATTAGATAGTTTATTTAGTTGTTATCTAGTTAGTTAATTTTCTTTTTATTCTCGTTCTTAGCTAGTTTACTTTAACATCTTTTTATTTTACCGTTCTTAGATAGTTTGCTTTATTATTATTGTCTTGTTTATTAGTTTAGTTAGTTAGACTTTCAATATTGTTATTTAAATATCGTCTTTAGATAGAATTTAGTTGTTAATATTCGGATCAGAGGGTTTCCCCGATCGGGTACGTGACAACCCGATCGGGTATGTCTTCTGTTCTGGGTTTTTTGTTTTGCAATTTACATATTTGTCATTTACATATCGTCATTTACATATTTGTCATATTATTTCATGTTAATAGTTTAGACAACCATCTCAAGTGACTCGAATCTAAATGAAAACCAATCCATAGCAATTCATAAGTAACACGTACTCCCTGAGGATCGACACCCTACTTCCCTAATTACATTCCTTATGTTGTTAGCCTAAGTGCGGGTAATTATTTTTGTTCGGGACCGCGACAGAACCGACCAAATTTTGGCGCCGTTGCCGGGGAGCACGACTTTGTTTATTTATGAATTGTTGGTTTTATTTCTACCATTTTTAGGTGCAACCGTACCTAATTCATTTCTAACTTTCTCTTTTGTATTTTTCTTGTAGGTTGATAAAATGGTGCTAACTAGAGAAGATCCAAGGTACCGGGTTTTTGAGTTTGCCAGTGGGATCCTTAGGGTCCATTTGACTTTGATTGCTCTCATCGAGGGTAATCAATTTATGGAAAACAAAACGAAAACCCGTCTCATCATCTTCAAACCTTTTGCGAAATTTGTCAAACCTTTATGAGGGAGGGAATCACCCAAAATGAATTTAGAGAAACACTTTTTCCTTTATCACTAAAGGGAGAAGCAAAATGGTGGTTCACCCGTCGCTTTAAGGAAGCAACAAGACCTATGCAGAGGGAAGAGATTGTCATCACTTTTCACCGTAGGTTCATAAGCAATTTGTCAAACCTATCAACTAAATCACAAAATGAAAGAGGGGAAGGTTCACAACCTAAAGGGGGAGAGCGAAAGAAGAGTCGAGTGGAAACTTCAATTGAACTTGACACTACCATTTCCTTAGCTTGTCCTAGTCAATCTAACGAAACCACCCCAAAGAGCACATTATATCGCCCCAAAGTTTTGCACCCATTTACCTCAATTTCAACACCATGTGAACTTTGTGGTGGGATAGGGCATATACCTCAACGATGTGGGAACAAACTCACAACCTTGAACCCTTTCCACCCACGAGTTTATCAAGCTCAATCTACTCACACACCACAATACTCATATTTTCAAAACGGTTTAGTAAATGCCAAGTTGAGAGAAGTGTGTCAAGCCCAAGAATCCATGTGTTCTGCCTTAGGCTCACTTACTTCAACCATCTTGTCTCTTCAAAAGAGAGTAGATGAGTTGACCCTATCAAGTTCTAGCCAAACCTCCGAAGAAAGTGAAGAACCATTGATAGTCACAATCGGTGATAAACCTTTCGAGAATCCTTTTAGGAAGGGTAAGAACTCCATCAAGGATGAAGAATGAGATTGCCATGGGTGTTGGCAAAAAGGTAAATGTGGAAATTCAAGGACGAATCCAGCTACTAGGAGCTAAAAATCCCTTCATAAGACTTAATGGGGGATAGAACAACAAAGTCTAGCATGACTCAAAAATGCGCTTGTCGGGAGGCAACCCGTCTTTTTCTTTTCTTTTTCTTTATGCATTTTCTCTTTTACTTATTAGACAATGATTTTTATTTTGGACTATTTTATTTGGACTTTATTTTTGGATTTTATGTTGTAATAGTTAGGAACACTTTCTTCGTTTTACTTGTTATTATGCATATTTCGTCAATAGATTTTCGTACTTAGAATCGGAGGACCTATTGAGACAAGACGAAGCTATTCTTGGCACAAGTTGTCAAGATTACTAAGGTTAGTAAATATGTTCAAGGACATAGCCAAAAGATAAGAGCAATTGGCAAAGAAAATAGAAACAAAAATCGGAACAGCAGGTTTACCCGATCGGATCCATGTCTACCCGATCGGGTAAATGGTCTGTTTCGTGTTTTACTCTATTTTCTTCTATAAAACCCATTTGCTACCCTTTTGCTTGCTACCTTATACCCGTGTTCTTCAATTACAAAGCTGAAATTTAAATTTGTTCCTATAGTTCATCAAGACCAACTTCTAATCATCATCAAGTAAGTTATTTCTACTTTAGTTACTTCAATCTCTCTATATTTTTCAGAAATCCAACATGAACAAACCCTAACTCAAATTTGGGGGTTCTTGATTTTAATTGCAAAACTTGTTTAAATTGGATTTCTAATGATTCTTACATGCTATAGAGTGCATTTTAGTGATTAATTAGGATGATTACTTTGATTTGGATGTTCATTTGCTAATTAGGATGCTCATCTTTACTTTATGCTAAGAGCTTTTGTTTAAGTGATAGTATGATGCTTGAATTCATGCTTTATACTATGCACTTATGATCTTGTCATGTTAAGTTAACATTGGTACCCTTAGGTAGTAGCCAAACTCATGATTCAAGTATATGTTGCTCACCTAATTAACATATTGCTATGCTTATAACATCCATTTGTGCTTAAAAGATAGCATGACAATGTTTTACTAAGGTCACTATACTTGAATTTGTGCTTAAAGCTTAGTATTATAACACTTATGCTATCCACTTGTGTTTATGAATGAAGTGTTTTTTAATACTAATTATTTGTAGAAAATGGCACCTACACTAAGAAAATCAAAAAGGGCAAGAACCTCCACTCAAGGAGAGAGTAGTAGAGCACAAGAGGAAGATATTGAAATGCTTGATGCTAATGAATAACCCGAAAGTCAAGGGAATGCTATAGATGATCCTAGCTTCCCGGATGTAGAGTTTAGCTCACATGAGCAATGGCAAAAATGGTGCGTTCTCAAAAGTAAAGGTATGAGGGCTACAAAGTTCCTCAATGTTTCTTCTTTAAGGCATATGAAACTTCTTGAGCATGTTAAAGTGTTATTTAGGGGTCTAAGTATGACTGCTAGCATGAACTTTAGCTATGAGACCTACCCCCAATTAACTCTTGAATTTTTGAGCTCATTCGAGTTGCATCGGTCTAGAAATAGAAACACTATGCCTCAAGTTCGGTTTCGCTTGTTTAACGATGATTATAGTATGAACTTGGAGAACTTTGCTAGTTATTTTGGTCTCACCACTGAGAATACTGTTCCCTCGCCTCCGGAAAGCTTTGATGTTAGCCTGCTTTGGAGTGCTATTTCGACTTACCCCGTCTCTCGTTGGGACCATGTCCCACACCAACATATACATCATCCCGCCATTAGAATCTGGCAAAGATTCATGGGATGGACCTTTTTGGGTCGTGCTGAACCTCATTTGGTGAGACGAGTAGAGTTAGAAATGTTAGGAGGACTTTTGAATGTGGATGGTGATGAACCATGGTCTGTTAGTGTACCGTATCATTTTGCTGTTCAGTTGACCAAAGCTATTAATCCTAAGAACACATCCATTGTCTATGGGGGTCTTATTACTCACCTAGCTATGAGAGTTTGTGGCTTTAACCAAGCCACCACCGACCTTCAGGCATTGACTACACCTCCCAACCGAGATGGGAAATGGGTTGGATTATGCTTATTTTGTTCAGCTCAACTGGTTTCGTGCTTATCACCCCCATATGATTTGGAGGATTACTGGCCGTGACTCGGTCAAGTTGACCGCCGAAGCAGAGCAAATTCCATTTCTTCGGCAGCGACCTCCACTTCAAGAGGGTGAGGCTATCTTACCCCGACCTACCTACTACCTTCCTGTTGGGGATATTACTCCCATTGACCCCCCTGTTCAACTTAGATCCAGCCGCCCTGAGGTTGGATCATCCTCTCACTCGACCCATGCTGCGGGCGATGTAGCCGCCATGTTTGAAGCTTTAACTTTGTCCGTCAATAGAATTCAGTCCGACCAACAGCTTGCTTTGCACCCCATATATGACCACTTTGCTAGGCAAGGTGTGATTAGACCCGAGGGCCCCCACCCATCTTTTATACTTGGCCCGAGGGGAGGTATGGTGCTGCTTATGGTGCAGGTGTGCCGCGGACCGGACCTGATTATTGTGGAACCGATTATGGCGTCGAGAGGTTTGGAGGGTATGGAGGTGATTTTCTTGATCACCAGGTGGAAGAGTATCAAACCTTTGGAGCCAGCAACCCAACCGGGATCTTTCCTTCTCATGGTAGTTATCATTCTGCAGATGATACCTACTATGCAGATGCTTCTGGATCCGCGCCCGAGCCACCTCCTTCTGAGAGGAGAGGCCGTGGCTGGTGGCCTTTGTGATTTGATGATGAGCTCCCCTTGTTTATACTAGCTTGGGGGAGGCTAACCATTTTGTAAGAATTTTATTTCTTTTCTTTATTTTTCACCTTTTTAGTTTTCTTTTTAAGCCCCTTTTCCCATTAGAATTTCATGTCGTTTCTCTGTTCCATGTGCTATTAGCCGTCTCTCGGTTTGTTTCTGTTATAATTGCATGCACATTGAGGACAATGTGAAGTTTTAGCTTGGGGGAGGATTTGCATTTAGGAACTGCATTTAGGATTGCATTTAGATTTTTAGTTTTCTTTTTAGTTTATTTTCTTTTAAGTTTTCTTAATTTCTTTTTAGTTTTTATAGGGAAAAATCGAAAAACACAAAAAGAAAAGATCATTTCCATCGTACATTTCTCATTTTATAGTTTTTATAAGCTGATGTTTCGTTTTATTATGAGGAATTATGTATTCATGGGGATGTCTTGTACACAGTAGGTAGGAAATTGCATTTGGACTTAATTAAGCTTGATCTTGACTTTGGCAAGCTACTCATATTGTAAGGTAGAGCCTCCAGTGGTCGGTATATCTGAACCCGATCCCAGTTTAGGAGTGAGTAGTTTCTCCTTATAGTCTGTGTTACATCAAAACGCATAAGTATGGTTTTTATTCCATTTTCTATAAGTATTACTATCATGATCTACATTTTGAAGCCATTCAATCTCTTGTTCACATTTCACAAAAACACCCTTCTTTCTAGCTACATTATAACTTTGCCTACCCTTGTTGAGCTAGTAACCGACTATATGTGTAGGGGTGTTCTGTGCTTTTGCGATGTTATAATAATTCCACCATTTGGTGTGAGTTGTCTCGGGATTACTGATTTCCGGGTTTTGATGTGAAAGAGAGAAAAAGGAAAAAAAAAAAAAAAAAGAGCTTTGAAAAATGATGAGAAAAGAAAAATGAAAAATGAAATTGAAAGCTCAAAAGAAAAAAAAAGAAGAGAAAAGAGGAAAAACGCTTCCATGAAATGAATGAAAAGAAAGAAAATTATGGGAAGTCGTATCTTGATTCTAATGTTTAATAAGCCAATATGCTGCTTTTGGCTTTGACTATTGTTGATGGGAATTGGTATGATTTGGATTGAGTATCCACTACACATTTGGTTATTACTAGCTTGACTTTAAGCTCCACATGACCAAATTCATTTGTCCACTTTCTTACCCAAATTTCCCAAGCCTCTTCTTTACTTTACTACTGCTTCTTACATTATAATTTGATCATGATTAGTTTTACTTAATGATTTTGGATTGTCTACCATACTAGACTGCGGGCACATTCTTATAAGTTGTAGATAGGTGAGTGTCACTTCAAATTTAACCCAATATTTCCTATTTTACAAAAAAATTTGAGTGATGAGTGTACTGTGAGTGTCCATTGTCAAAAAGATCATGCAAGAGCTGAAAAGGTCCAAAGAATATTTTCTATGCTGCGCTGTTATGTAAATCTCAACCATGTTTCGCCTTTTTCTTTCGCCCTTGTTGCTGTGGGTTTATGATTCATCTACTTGTAAGAGCTTACTTTTTGAGATTTGTATGATAGATTGATCATCGTTAGCTACCCTTGTCCTAGTTATGATTGTTATATTTGCTTGAGGACAAGCAAGGGTTTAGCTTGGGGGAGTTTGATAAGTGATATTTTGTATTGATTTGTCCCCCGTTTTAGCTCAATTTCTATACGATTTATGCACTTTGTTAAGTGATTAACGAGCTAATATTGCTATTCTAGTTGTTTTGCGTGTTTTGACTCGTTTTATAGGAAATGAAGCGGTTTTGCTTTATTTTCCTACTTTATGGAGCAAAGACACTAGGATACGAGTTTTTAAGGAATTGATGATAGCCAGTTCACGATTTGATTACGATTCCGCTACATCTTTCCTCGAATGGACTTAATTTGGATTTAGGCTTTGAACTTTAAGAGGAAACCTCAACCCAAGTCAAGAGAAGATCAGCCCAAGCCCAATTCCGTAGTGCATTGACCAAAGACTAAGGCATAGGATTCCGTGCCTAAGATGAAAAGACGGAAAATCCAGATTACACAAAAACCCGATCGGATTGCCCAATACCCGATCGGGTATTTCTGCAAGAAGACGTTACTTGGCTCTTCTTCAATCCGAGCTTAAATGGGTGGTTTAATGCTTTGACTAGGGTACGAATTTGCAAGAGGGATCAACAGCCATGCATCCCTATAAAAGCCAATGATCATCCAAGCATCTAAGCATCTTTTATCCAACAATAATCCAATTATCTATTATCATCTTTACATATCTTGTAGCACATTTTCTTACAAGTTTTTATAGTTTTCTTAGTATTTCTCTAGTGTTTACTTAGCTTTTGTCTTTGGATATTTGTTCTTACTTTCATTCTTATATACTCATATTCCATATCGGTAATTCTCTAATCTTAATTTACTTATGCAATTTTAATCACCATGAATTATAATCTCACTAGTATCATTTTCATAATATTGTTGTTATTAGGAAATCAATCTAAAATTAATCTAGTAAAAACCAAAATATTATTTAGCATGTCACATTATAATTTACCTAATCAAATAATCCTAAAAATTGTTATTAGAATCATTTTTAACATAATCACCATAATCACTTTAGTATTTATATCTCATAGTTTAATTTCGTACATCTTTTTCTTGCTAATTTACTTAATCACATAATCATATAAATTAAATTAATTCTAATATTGTAAAATTATCATTGTGTAAATAAAATAAATAGAGTTGTAATATTTGAAATGATTTACGAGTCGAATGAATTAAAAGAAGAGTAGTTACCAATTGAACCATCTAAATTGTTTCTTCCTTTGGTCGTGTCAAATTCTATAACTTTGTTTAGTGGCCATAAGCAATTGTTTGTATTAGTCATTTCTATCTTTATAACGAGAGTTGGGGTAGGAATTAGGACTATCAATAGGGGTTTAGTGACTTAACCATGCTGAAAGGACGTTAGGACCCACTAAAAGGTCGGTACGAATCCGGAAGGAATATACCGCTACAAGGCCTAGACAATCATAAGTAATTCTAACATTGGTATCTATGAGACTTTCAATTAATTTTACATGTATTTCTCTTTCACTATATCAACTTGATTAAATAGTTTATTTACCGTATTAGATAGTTTATTTAGTTGTTATCTAGTTAGTTTATTTTCTTTTTATTCTCGTTCTTAGCTAGTTTACTTTAACGTCTTTTTATTTTACCATTCTTAGATAGTTTGCTTTATTATTATTGTCTTGTTTATTAGTTTAGTTAGTTAGACTTTCGATATTGTTATTTAAATATCGTCTTTAGATAGAATTTAGTTGTTAATATTCGGATCAGAGGGTTTCCCCGATCGGGTACGTGACAACCCGATCGGGTATGTCTTCTGTTCTGGGTTTTTTGTTTTGCAATTTACATATTTGTCATTTACATATCGTCATTTACATATTTGTCATTTTATTTCATGTTAATAGTTTAGACAACCATCTCAAGTGACTCGAATCTAAATGAAAACCAATCCATAGCAATTCATAAGTAACACGTACTCCCTGAGGATCGACACCCTACTTCCTTAACTACATTCCTTATGTTGTTAGCCTAAGTGCGGGTAATTATTTTTGTTCGGGACCGCGACAGAACTGACCAATCATATCAAGAATGTGTGGGCTAACCGGTTGGCCCTTCTGGAGTTTCGCCTCAAATAAGCGACAGGTATGCTCATAAGTAACGATTCTCGGTGCTTTTGAGAACTCATTAGTGAGCGTGGTGAAAATCTTATTTTCACCTTGGGCAATGAAGCGTCTTTGCAAATTGGGTTCCATTGCAAAGATGAGTACGTTCTTTATCGCACCCGCTTCCATAACGAAGTCATTATAAGCAAATGACTCGCTAGCTCTTGCATTGGGGCCTGGGTTTGGCGGTATTGGCTCAGTCAAGTACTTGAGCTTGCCGTCAGCAATGGCTGCATTCCGTAATGCCGCCTCCCAGTCCGCAAAGTTGGACCCGTCATTCTTCAGTCGCGTGGACTGATTCATGTGCTCCATAAAAGATTTAAGCCATGACTCACGTGCGAGTATGGCACTTGGCATAGGGACATCATTATGGCCAGCCATTTGTTAAAGTAGTATTATCAATATAAGACGAATTGTACACTGCGAAAAAGAAGAAAAATATAACAATAAGCATACTCATCGATATGAATTAAGCATACTCAATTATCTGTAAATTGATAAACCAACTTTTTGGCTAATTCTACCTTTAGAATTCTTGGTCGATAACATTTTATCTTTAGTCCATCATAATCACGAGAAACTCTTCGGATTATGATGTTGAGGTAAAATAAGTCAACACATACTACTTACCCAACGTAGAAGGGGTCATATGGAGAGTAAGGTCCTATATGCCTACCGACGAAGAAGGGATTCATAGTAGTTTGGCATATAAAGACTAGTCTCAATTTTAGGTTTTAGAGGAAGATCCCATCAACTTTATTTGAATTCATTTTAAGTGAACGAATATCTAGCATGCGAGAATGAATAAACTAAGGTGATGGCTTAAAATTCGAGTGACATCTTTATGTCCATGATAACTAACATCCAAACTATATGAGTCAATTTTCATACAATTTTAGTAGTAGGTGGTTTGGTTTAGGTGGAATATGATGCACTAACTATCATGTGATGAAAAGCAACAAGAACGAAAAATACGTAAAATTACAAAGTCCTAGTGTGGCCTATCTACCAAAATGAACAAAAATACAACTTTGGAATCCATCCAAATTGGACCCGAAAAGCTTGTCTTGATGTTCCATCTTTGTCCATGTTGCGGGAGTGAGCAATCCGATCTCCATCTTTAATCTTCTCAAATTACATTTAATAAATTACAAAATATAAACCTATTTACATTCTAATTTAAAAACATAATTTTAAAGAAAACAATAGGAGATTCGAGATCTCAAAATTACATCAAGATCATGTTTCCATCATTACGAAAACATAATCAACTAAGGCCACTGTAACACCCGAAAATGTACCCTATTTTTATAATGAAAATATTTTACGAATACTTTTCAGTAATTTTAAGTTTTAATTTAGAATTTAAAATTTCGAGTCGAATTTAGAATTTCCGAGTTCGTATTTGGAATTTCCGCGAGATTCCATGAGAATCCCGTCTTAAGGCGAGTTTGACTTTGCTTGACTTTTTCCTTCATATTCCACTCACTCCCTTAACCTATTTCATTCACTCAAACACATTCAACCTTACTTTTTCCTTAAGAAACCAAACCCTTGCCTCCATAAACTTTTCGATCTTAAAATCATCGTAGCTCATTCGTTCTTTGCTTAAAATTCACGTAAGTTCGTCTCATTCTTCCCCTCTTACCTTCCTCTATCCGTATTGATATTAAAATCATCGTCTTTCTCGCTTTTCAAACTTTCCGTCTTTCTCAAGATGTATTTTATTCATCTTTTATGATCTATTTGTAGGTGGTGACCTCCAAGATCCCGACAAAGACTATTTTCTAATTGAAGAGGAGCTTGACGAGTAGTGAAGACGCATAAAGGTAACGGTGAAGGGTTACTCGGTATCATTTACGTGTTTTATATGCTTTATATGCTAGAAATCGTATTAGAATACGATTAGTAAGCTTAGGAATCATGTTATGAATAATGAATGTTGTTAATTGATGATTGTTGATGATGTATATTGATTGTTGATAGTTATTAGAAGTGAATTATGAGAATTGAAATGAATTGAACAAGTAAAGAAGGCTCACGGGTGGAGTTGTGTTCCCAGCCGGGTGACCGGCCGCCAGTCCCCTCACCGGCTGGGAATACATCAGAATGAACTTTGGAAATTTTGGAATTTGTGTGAAGAGGTGCTCCTGGCCGGTGTACCGGCCGCCGGTCACTATACCGGCCTGGAACACACTGCTCTATTTTTAGTGATTTTTGGGTTTTGCCTTGTGCTCCGAGCCGGGGTACCGGCCGCCGGCCTCCTGACCGGCCTGGAACACGGCTGTATGTTTTTCATATAATTTCTAAAACTCGTAATTTATAATAGTTCGCATGATCCGTTTATCGTATAATTTTACGTGGTGACTTAAAATATTCATGATTTGGATATATGATATTTCATTCGCTTGTATCACATGTTTTGTGACGGTTTTTGCTATGTCCCACTTTGAGTCGGTTTTTACAAATGATACGGTTTGAGCACTATTTTGTCTTGTGCTTTGTACTCTCATTCCCTTGGCTACCTTCCCGTTCGTAAGGCTGGAATGTCGTAACGGAGAGGTATCCTACTGCTTAAATGCATGTGTTAGTGGGCATACGACGACGTTGTTGGGAGTTGAACGCTATGCGTTGATCGACCCGGCCGTCAAATGTTGTGTACCTGCGAGGTGGTGTTATTTGCATGTAGCGTACCGCTTGTTATGTGGCTTGTGCTCTTTTCCGCCTCTTTCGTGAATTGATCTACCGAATTTGGGGTACTCGGCGTTTTCTTTGTAAGACCGAGTCTTGGATGCGAAACGCTTTATCGCATGTCGAATCGGAAAATGTGATTCCGAGAATCTAGCCAGGTTTAGATTAGGAGCCGTTTAATTATCGTTCCTACCAGGAGGAAATTAGTCTACATATACGAAATGTAGCATCGTGTATGAGTTCAGGGAAATGTGATCTCGTGGATGCCTTTTAATCATACTTGCCATGTACA
>JAIUZE010001415.1:0-15156 GCA_022085475.1 Heliosperma pusillum | reverse complement strand
TTACTCCCCACTGACTGTGGCATTCATGTTTTTCATGGATGAACAGGTTGCTTGCGTGGATGGCTTTTTGCTTGACTATTTTGGGTTCGGGTGTGAGCTAGCGGGCGTTGTCCCTGGAAGTTTCACCTCTAGACGATTTTAGCTAGTTTTGCTAAACACTTGTTCCTTGCTAACATTTTGAGAGACCCTGTCTCTTTGTTGTATTTCGTATTTAGTTTGTAATATTTTGATACTCCTCGTTTTATCTATCTTGCATGTATAAAAGTTTTTAAAATACCGTATTTCCGCATGCTATTTCACATGCTTGTATGTTTTATATTTCCGCATTCGCGAGGGTTGTCACAGCCACACTAGGTAATACAAATTACAACCAATTGCAAAATACGTAAATAAACCATTCAACAAAATAAAATGCATCAACAATAAATTAGTCATTCAATACATAATTCCTTAATTATGTAGAGTAATTTATCCAAACCACCTATTTTAAAATGATCAAAATTATGTGACAATTCCTTAATTACTCACAATAATTCCAATCAAACATAATCCAATTTTAATTCATATTATCGTATAATATAAATTAATCCAACATTATTTTAAACCGATTTAAAATAATTGGGTATCCAATAATTGTAAACCTTTTCACAAAAACAATCATACATTATCAATATAATGCATAAAATAAAAACATTCGGCCAATAATAATAAAAAATTAAAATCCGAAACTTTTTTTTTTTTATTAACAGCCACGGCCCCCTTTTTTTTTCTTTTTTACAAATTAAACATATTAATTTGATGTTGCTAATATTACAAGATCAGTACAATTATCAACATTTAATCATTATTAAACATTGATTCAAACTAGATGATTCAATTTAACATTTTAAAATGAATATCTAAATCATGATTAAATCGATTATCTTAATATTAGACTAATCATAATTGATTTGAACATCATTAAAATTAATGAATCATGATGCAAAACAACAATTTAACATCATGTGAACCGAAAATATATAGCAAAACAAATGTTCATTAACATTCAAAACAATTTCCATTTACATTTTAATTTAATCCTTATTAAATTAAAACATCTACAAATTTATCATATTGTCATCTTAACATATTAAAACAACAATATCAATAAATCAAAATCAAAAACAAGAATCAAAATCAAAAAGAAAAAAAAACAGCCGAAAAATAAAAAAATTCAGCCAAAAAAAAAAAAAATTAGCCGAACAAAAAAAAAACACACGGCCAACAAAAAATTCCAGCCGAAATAAAAAAAATTTCTGAAAAAAATTCAATATTTCATTCATGAAATATCATATAAAATAATTTCGTAGCCGAGCTCTGATACCACTTGTGGGAAATATCGGTATATTTCAACATGAAATTTAAGGATTATAACGAAATTATAATATATGAAATACGAGTACATAAACGAAAAGCATAAAGATTAGAATCAACCTTTGGTCCTAGCAATATGGCCTAAGAACAAATATCGATATCGATATTCTCCTAATCGTTGCACCCAAGATGTTCTGAGAAAGGTCGTTTCTTATGCTAGAATGAACACCAAAATTACTGCTAATTTTGTGAAAGTAATTGTGATGATAAGAAAGTCGAGAAGAAGAGTTTTTATAAAACTCTCATCTACCCTCTTTGTGACCGTTCAAGTAGAAGTCTAGTAGAGGGAGGAGTCTTCCCTCTTTTTCTTCTACTAGTATTAGGTAGTGGAGTCAAGATAGGAGTCTTCCTTCTTATTTTATTTAATGGATAATATGTGTATGTATTATTATTGTCATTTATGTTGTCACATATTAATAAGTCGACATCATTTATTATGACAATATCGTATAATATATACGTCAACTATAAATATCGTATATTTATAATTTGCTAATTAAATATAACATTTTATATTTAATTACGAATTAACATTTTTATTCGTTTAAGCTTACATTATTTAATCGTATTAAAGAATTCATTATATAACATCAATAGATTATAACAGTTTATATTCAGATTACGAATTACATTTAATTCGTCTCAGCTAGTAATTATTTAATCGATTAAATAATCGTATCATCATTACTTGACTAACCTTTTAGTCATATACCTCGACTAACCTTTTGGTCATATAAGGAATCAATATGATCATATTTTTCATATAATCATATCTCTCAAACACATCATTTAGGTGTGACTTTTAGGGACCAGTTGATCACCGCCATTAAAATGACAATAACGTCAAACTTCTAGCAAGCCAACCGTTATCGATAAACGTTAATCAACTGATAAGAATACTAAGTATACCTTGTGAACCTGTAAGAGATTTATACACGTTATCACACTCACTGTGGAGGACACTAGCTCCAACACTAGTATGGAGGGTGTTGGTAGTAGAGCACCAACCTTCGAAAAAAGCGCACATGATGTGAACATTCTTGTCATATGAATATAAGGATGCGTTGATCGCTGAACTTATAGAAGAAGCTTCAAGGGCATCATCAAAACGAGCAAGCACGTCTTCAGTCCACTCCCAGTATCCAGGAATGTGCTTTGACTCACCATAAATCTTCAAATTATTAGAGCCCCACTTCACCGATCCGGCAATGATCCTCTGTCCGAGCAAGGGAAAAGAAGGTTGTTGCTCGATCTTTGTCTTAAGATTGCACTTTAAGAGATAACGGGCTGACAAATCTAGCTTTGCAAGATCAAACTTCAATGACATTTCGGCATGGAAACAACGTTTGTCAACAACACTTGCTTCACCTTTGGAAGAATGTGAGGATTGGCGAGTAACGAAGCGGGTTCCAGAATTCCCATCGTCAGTCTCACGGTCAATTATGGCAAGATAAGTAAGATCTTTGTTGCATAGCTCCTTAAAGTACACCATGTTGGCCCTGAAAAAAAAAATGTTAAAAGAGGAAGAACAAAAAATGCCTTACGAGAATACGGAATACAGATGGACCATTCAAGTGTCAGGAAATATTTGCTTAAAAAATAGGAAGAAAGGAAAAAAGGATAGGTTGTACTTCCTCCATTCAACTCCACTCTACCACTTTCTTTTTTGTACACTATTCACAAGCGATCATACAATTGCAATTTTCTCCCAATATATAAGTAAAAAATATATTCATGTGTGATCTTGTTTGATTCGTCTTTACGAATACATTATTAATATCTAACTTTTATAATTTTTGCAAACACGTAGCTAACGATATTTACCGTGCAAAACTCGTCTCGGTAAATGTGAAATTTTTTTTTGGTAGAGTGGAGTTGAATGGAGGAAGTATGAATTAAAAATGTTACTTCAAAAGGCATGTGCCTCCAAAAGTATATTTTCATCTAAAATTGTACAGCTACTCTATTCATCCTACTCTTACTATTTTCTAGAAAAGGCATGACCAAATTTTACTCCATCTAAATAAAAAAAAAGGGCTCATTCTAGAACTCCTCATCAAAACTTCACTTTTCTATCATCCTACCTCTATGATTCCGGATAAAAAAATTGAGCAAATTGGATACATGCTAATATACTATAAACCATCATAAAAAAATCAAACCCATAGTGTTTGTTTATGGGTAGTATTATTCAGAAATTTCCAAGCAATTTCCGGACCAGTAAGCAATCAGACTCATGGAGTAATTCACGAACTCGTTCTCGGTATTGTAGAGGCAGATTTCAGTTAAAGCGTCGTCTCGCTTTTTTGCTTTGGCTTTGGTAGGCAGAAAAATGAGTTTTTGGTCAAAGTCAGTTCGATCACAATTTCTCGATAAGATGAAAATCTGGTATGTCTATGTGATTTCGTTTTTGAATTTTTATTTTTTGCTGAAGAAGAGTGAGATTGTGGGTGGTAGCATGGGGTATAAATACTGATCATTATCAGTATTCAAAAAAGGGAATAAGACCATTGATTGACAAAATATTTGGTACTAAATGTCCTGATAATTATCCCGTATGATTTGCTTGTAACTGATATCTGTTTGAAAGAATCAAGGAATTTTTGTGTTGGCAGCTAAGATCCCGCTCACAAAGTTTCCTATTGCTGAGTGTGTACATTGTTAACTCCATTCAAATTGATTGTTACAAGAATGTCAAGGTTTTAATGCTCGTGAATTATTGGCGCAGTTCAAGCTAAAACAGATATTTGTTAGTTAAACATGGGAATAATTGGGAACCGTTACTTCTAACAAAGTCAAAGTTAAGTGTGAATGAAGGGTGGAGCCAACTCATGATTTTCTTGTTTTATGAGAACGCATTAGCTTACTAATTGCAAAACAATGTCAAGTTAGTGGACAAGACAAACAATTAGGCCCTTAACAGTGTCCAAGGCATGAAGTTGTTAATTGGTATACCGAGAGTACAAAATTACCAAGGTGGGAATAAAATTAAGTAAAGATGGATATAAAAAGTCGTTTGGAAAAGTAAAAAAAAATGACACGATGACGTACCAAATTTTACATATCTTTTAGCAAGTTGAGTATTCATCGACTTTCAAGCCAAACAAAAAATTACATCGTCACTCTTTTAACAAGCTAAACACTTGTGAACTTCTAAGTCAAGACAAAAATGGGCAAGATAAAAAAATAACTTGACTACTCTTACGATAAGTAAAAGTACTCATGGACTTCCAAGTCATGAAAAAAAAACGAGTACTCCTACGACAAGTTAAGTGCTCAACCACTTCCAAGTCAAGTAAAAGGGGGCAAGATAAAAAAACAAATGACTACTCTTACGATAAGTAAAAGTACTCATAGACTTCCAAGTCAAACAAAAAAAGATCGAGTACTCACCACGTCAACACACCTCAAATGGTGTACGTGACAAGGCCCCGATAAGGCAATCTGTAGGCACGAAAAATTTATTAAAGTGCCGAAAATAAACTAAAATGAATTATTTTAAGTTAATATCAAATTTTAGCTTAATTTAATTATATTTGTCCCGCTCAATGGAATCCGGATCGACCCATATTGCAAATTGGGTTATTTGGGTCCAAAAGCACAGAAAGTGGTCAATTGGGCCCAATCAAAAGACAAACTCACAAAAGAGTCAATTGTGCCCAATTGAGAAGTCAAACTCATAAAGAGTCAATTGGGCCCAAGAAGTCAAGCTCATGAAGAAAGCCCAAATGTTCAAGTCCATTAACCAAGGGAAAAATCTCTATAAAAAGGAGGCTTCTCTACCATTTCAAAGGGAGAAAAAAATCGTTTTTACAAGAGAAAAACTCACTTTTGTCAAAGTGAAGAGAAAAGAGACATCAAAATCTCTCAAATTTTCTCTACAAATCTCCTTCGCAAGTAGTCAACAAGCACTACAAAATCGTGCCGCCTACGCAAGGAAACTCAAATCAAATTCAAGCATCGAAGAGAGATTCAAGTCAACGCGACCCTCTCAAGAAGCTAAAGTCAAGCAAGCGAGCCTTGAAGATCGAAGACTCGTACCTTTCGTAACGTTGTAGAATCATAGGATAAATAGAGGTTTTATACATAACTTTCTGATATTAATATAAATTCATTTGTTTCCCTGTTTTGTGTTGCAGTTGTATTGCAATACAAAATTTGTTGTTACACTAGTCTTTGTAGAGCCACTAAATAGGTGACACTAAGGTCGAAAAATAACTAGGAGTTTGTCTCCTCCTTCTTAATGGAGGCCACAAGAGATTTACTCCTTTTCTCTCATCGACTTGCTTAGATGAACAAACCATATTGGTTCTAGTTGCATCATGGTTGTGCGTTGGTTTTGGGATATAAAGCGATGGTGAAAATTTTATTATTTCCTTTTGTTTTCTAGATTGACAGCACAGGTGCTCAAGTCTTCGACAGTGAGTTGAAACTTCATGATTACGGCACTTAACTCTTCGATGGTGGATATGTTGACACGAGTTCTCTTGAACACTTTGGATAAGAGATGCATGTTTCCTACCGAGTGACGGGAGTTGTAACTTGATTTGGCACGAGATTGCGCAAACTAATACAATGAACACTAATACACGAAATAACAATTAAGTTGTGAAGACAAGACAATGTGACTAGACTTGGATTGTGAGTTCGTGAAAGGTCGTGAGTGGCTTCTCGTGTTTGAGCTCACAGTGCTTGACTTTAGGTTTAGACTCGAGTGAATTGATTCCTAGACAAATGACTTATGACGGGATTTAGAGGTTCCTTACTGGCTGGCGTGATGCCTATAAGACTCGGACTTTAAAATGACTTGATTTTAACCTCGGGTATGTGCTTTGATACCTGGAGTCTGATTCTAGGTATGTTTGGAAAAGACAATTTGACTTGTGAATTATTGGTTTCGAAAGCAAGGCCTACCAGACTCGAGTGCGAGATCCAAAATAACGGCGTGAGACTCAAAAGTATCGGCTTTAACCGGACTCGAGTAGGGGATCCAAAATAATGGCGTGTCGCTTTCGGATTTCGACTCGAATTTTTGAAAACCCAAATATAATGGGAAGGCGGGTTTTGACTTTTCACTAGCAGAATAGTCTTATTGTCTTTTGAATTTTTAAGGCTCGTTTGACTTTTGATTTGCAAATGTATGTTTGAACATGTACAGTATCATGTATTTATTAAAAATACATATATATTAAAATTTTGAAATTCTAATAAATTTGAAAAGGTGAGGATTTGAAAAATGTGTTTTGTAAAGCGATTTTTATTTTGGGTTTTGTGAACGAGATTTGAAATTGGGTTTTGAAAATGTTCTTTGAAACTAGGTTTAAAACGTTATTTAAAATTCAGTTTTTGAAAATGTTATTATAAATGTAATAGGTGAGCCTCAACCAATTAAGTTTTGGTTTAGATAGTTCATCTATCATGGTATCAGAGCCACGACCTCCTACTTCCTCCGTTCCACAAAATAGTTTACGTTTGCTTTTTGCACAAATATTAAGAATGAGTGAAAACAAGTGGGGTACCTACTTTTACATATATTAGTTTACCAAATTGCCCTCTTATAAGTTGTTTTTGTTTGTTATATTAAGAATGGGTGAAAACAAGTGGAATACCTACTTTTACAAGGATAGTATGGTACTTTAACATAATTATTGATGTCCATAAAAAGAAACGTAAAGAACTAAGTGAAACGGCCTAAAATGGAATACGTAAACTATTCTATGGAACGGAGGAAGTATATCTCAAAAACTCACAAAATGAAAACTCAGCACAGGGTATGAGGGGCTTGTTCACTCACAACTTTTCAAGCCCACACCTTAAGGTTTTGGTTGAGATGTTTTATCTATCCGTTACTTTTATTATATTTTTTGGCAATGATTTTTTATTATTATATTTTTGTAATTATGTGTCAATTTTTTTTTTACGGGTTTGAAGTATTTTTTTTTTTTTGTAAATAGGCTTTTAGAAATTTGTTAGAATATTTAATAATATTCAAGTGGCCTATGTGTTTCGGGTTTAAATAATAGTTATGTTCATATTAAATATTACGGCTTTAATATAAAAGATGACACCGTGATGGATCGGTCTCAATTAAAGTAATTAAAGTCCGGGAATTATTATTCCCTCTTACCTTACCCTATTATAAGTCGTCTTTCACGAAAAGGTACGAACGAGTTTGATTGTAAAAAGGAACGACCCATCATTATATATTTACATGATGGGATACTGTAAAATATAACAATTAATATTCCCTCTGACAAAAACAAAAGTACGTACTGTAAAAAGAAAAGTGAAAGACAGTTTTCTTCTCCATCATCAAGGAACATAAAGGAAAGGGTTAAGGAAGATAATCAATGCAATGAAACTATTCAGAAAGACAAGCTAAACAATGACAAATTGAACTAAGGTTAGACACTTTGCAATTGCTCTGTTTTTGTTTGAACTGGTTGCTTAAAGAAAGAGATAGAACCTTAACCAAAGCACAAAGCCAATGGTTGAGGGTTGAACCTTGATCCCAGCACACAGCTAAGGGTCTAAGCTCACTTCCAAGCACAAAGCAAAGGAAGTTGTCTCAAGCACACAGCCAAGAGATGTTAACAGAAACAGGGTTTCAGTTTTATGTTTTACTTCAAATCTGCCTTTCATTCATTAGGAAATGGCCTTATATAGGCAAGGAGATTACATCCTACTCGTTCAATACATTCTAGGGCCACAATTGGCTTACAAAAGAAACAGAAATAACAGCTACATTGTTCAGAATAAAGCAATAAAGTAGAAAAGCAGTTCTAATGGGACAATCTGCCTTAATTGGGTTGTTTAGGTTGAAACTGGTGGAGGAGTGGACTTCCAAGCTTGATTCTTGAGCTCAACTGAAGTGGGATGGATGCCAAAGGTCCTGATAAAAGACCCTCGAGCTTGTTTGATCAAAACAGGAAAGTTTGATAGTGACATGTTAACTACTGCAAAAAGGACTGAAATCTGGACAGTTTGAAGTTGTCCCTAGGCTAACTTTTTGTGTGTACATTTCCTGGAAGAGAAGTCCTGGGAAAAGTTGTAGAGGACCTTCCCAAGGACTAAGGTTGATGGTTGGTTAGGCTTGTTTGAATGTGTGAGACCCCCATGGACCCTGTTTAGAAAGACTGTGAGTGGCTGTTTTAGGCTGAGAGTTGTTATTGTTGTGTTGGGTTTGTTTTGCTGTTGGCTGAGTGTTGTTGTGGCTTAGTCTTGGAAAGTGGATGGCTAGGCTTTGTTCTGGTTGTTGTGGTGTTGTCTTAGCTGGCCTGAAGTGGTGGTTACTTGGACTGAATAGGACATTGTCATAACTAGTCATGGTGTTGTCTGAATGGATGTTGTCGTCTTGATGTTGTTGATGTTGAGTCTTGTCTTGAGCTTGTGTCTTGTCTTGATCATATACTCCCCTTGCAACCTCCCTTTCTTGAAAAGGATTTGCCCTCAAATCTTCATCACCTTCATCATCTGATTCACCATGGTAGGGGCTCAGGTCTCCAACATTGAAAGTACCATGTACACCATAGCTTCCTGGTAGATCCACTTTGTAAGCATTGGTGCCTATCTTCTCCAATATCTCAAATGGTCCATCAGCTCTTGGCATGAGCTTGTTTCTCCTCTTGTCTGGAAATCTCTCTTTTCTTAAATGCAACCATACAAGATCCCCTGCCTTGAACTCCCTTGCTTTCTTAGGCCCTTTGGACCTAGCCTTGTACAACTCATTGGACCTTTCAATCTGATTCTTGACTTGCTCATGAATCTGTATCATTTGCTTAACTCTTTTCTTTGCATCATAGCTTGCTTTGCTTCCTTTGACTGGTGCTAGGTCTGTAGGCATGAGAGGATTAGTTCCATAAACTGTTTCAAAAGGACTTTTACCTGTGCTGCTGGAGGGAGCTCTGTTGAAGGCAAACTCAGCTTGTGCTAGCCTGAGGTCCCAATCTTTTAATGACTTAGAAGCAATGCTCCTTAAGATCTTTCCTAGTGTCCTGTTAGTGACTTCTGTCTGCCCATCAGTTTGGGGATGGTGAGAAGTACTAAACAATAGCCTGGTCTTCAATAGCTTCCACAAGGTTCTCCAGAAGTGACTCATGAACTTTGTGTCTCTATCTGAGACAATGCTTCTAGGGACCCCATATAACTTGACAACCTCCCTAAAGTATAGTTCAGCTACCCCCAAAGCATCCTCAGTCTTCTTACTAGCAATGAAATGTGCCATCTTGCTAAACCTATCTACAACCACCATGATTGAATCCTTTCCCCTTTGAGTTCTAGGTAAGGCTAAAATGAAGTCCATACTGAGGTCTTCCCATGGCTTGTTTGGTACTGGAAGTGGTGTGTAAAGGCCTGCTTGAAAGTGTGCCTTAGCTAGTTGACAAGACCTGCATCTCTTGAGGGCATCTTGCACATCACTGAGCATCTTAGGCCAATAGAACTGATCTTGCAATATGTCATAGGTCTTCTGCACCCCAAAGTGACCAGCAAGGCCATTGGAGTGAACCTCTTTGACCAGTAGTCCCCTATAAGGTCCCTTAGGCACACATAGTTTGTTTCCATAGAACAAGTAGCCTTCCTGAGCTGTGTACTTGCTCCCTTTCTTGACTTGTCCTTCCTGATACACCTCCCATTC
Organism: Heliosperma pusillum; assembly: GCA_022085475.1. Taxonomy (NCBI): domain Eukaryota; kingdom Viridiplantae; phylum Streptophyta; class Magnoliopsida; order Caryophyllales; family Caryophyllaceae; genus Heliosperma; species Heliosperma pusillum. The sequence continues at coordinate 5,108 of JAIUZE010001415.1, read as the reverse complement.
ATGTTTAAAGTCTGGGTCTTCTTGATAGAGCTCTTTCATAAATTCAAACCCCAACACCCTTTGTTCCATGAAGGTCAACATTACAGACCTTCTAGACAATGCATCAGCTACAACATTGTTCTTACCCTCTATGTATTTGCTGGAGAATGAGAAGGATTGCAAGAATTCTACCCATTTGGCATGCCTGGGGTTGAGTTTGTGCTGTCCATTTATGTATTTGAGAGCCTCATGATCAGAATGAAGCACAAAAGGCTTAGGCTTCAAGTAGTGTCCCCAATGGTTCAATGCTCTCACAATGGCATAGAACTCTTTGTCATATGTGGAGTAATTAAGCTTGGCCCCATTTAGCTTCTCACTGAAGTATGCAACAGGTTTCTTCTCTTGAGTAAGCACTGCTCCTATGCCAAGGCCACTGGCATCACACTCTACCTCAAAGAGTTTGTTAAAATATGGTAGAACCAATATTGGAGATTTACACAATAGCTCCTTGATCAGATTGAAGGACCTTTCAGCCTTCTCATTCCACTTGAACTCTCCCTTCTTCATGCACTCAGTAATAGGGGCCATGATTGAACTAAACCCTTGTATGAACCTCCTATAGAAAGATGCTAACCCATGAAAACTTCTAACATCAGTAACTGTTTGAGGAAGGGGCCATTTCTTGATTGCTTGCACCTTCTCAGGATCAACTGCTACTCCTTTCTTAGAGATGATGAACCCAAGGAAGTAAACCTCAGGCTGCATGAAGGTGCACTTCTCTAGTTTGCCATACAACTTGTTCTCTCTTAAGACCTCAAACAACAACTTCAGATGCTGCAAATGTTCTCCCCTAGTTGAACTGTAAATAAGAATGTCATCAAAGTAAACCACCGCACACTTGCCTAAGTAGGGCCTTAGGTGTTGGAGCCAGTGTCCTCCACAGTTAGTGCAATAACATAAATAAATCTCTGTAGGTTCACAGGGTATACTTTGTATTGTAATCAGTTGATTAACGTTTATCGATAACGGTTGGCTTGCTAGATAAGTTTGACGTTATCGTCATACAGATGGCGGTGATCAACTGGTCCCTAAAAGTCACACCGAAAGGATGTGATTGAGAAATGTGATTATTTGAGAAAATAATCATATTGATGCCTTATTAAATGACTAAAAGGTTAGTCGGTGTTTTTGACTAAAAGGTTAGTCAATGTGATGATGATATAATTATTTAATAATGATTAAATAAATTTAGCTGAGACGAATTAACTGTAATTCGTAAATTGAATATAAAATGTTATATTTAATTGTTGTATATAATGCAAGCTAATTAAACATAAACCGTTATGATTAATTGGAAAATTATAAATATACGGATATTTATAATTAATGATGTATTATAATGTCGGTCTTTGACTAATGACGATTATAATGTATTACATTATATTAGAAGCTAAAATGACCGGAAAAAGTGTCCAGATACACTCAGGTTTTTCCGGTCAATGGGTAGTTATTTGAGGAGACTAAATCTCCTCATTATTAACCTAAGGGTGCCGTGAACAAGGAAAAAAGGGAAGGAAAAATTTCTAACCTAATTTCTACTCTCTCTCACTTGTGCCTCCATCACTGAAAAAACACAAAAACACAAAAACTAAAAGTTAACAGTAACTTTTGAAATTTTCTAGCAATTACAAGGGCATATCTCAATCAGCCTTGGGTGCTACGATTAGGAGGATATCTATTTTGATATCTGTTCTTAGGCCGAATTTACGAGGACTAAAGGTTATTCCTAATCCCTTTGTTTATTATTCAATTTATTTTATGACCCGTTAATCATATATATCATAATTTCATTATAATCCTGTAAGATTAAAGGGATGTATACGGATATATTCCCACATTAGGACCTCTGTCATCAACCTCATGAAGGTACTAGGGGCATTAGACAACCCAAAAGGCATCACCAACCATTCATAGAGCCCATGTTTAGTCTTGAAAGCTGTCTTCCATTCATCCCCTGCTCTTATCCTCACTTGGTGATAGCCCTGCCTTAGATCAATCTTAGTGAATACTTGAGCCCCACTTAACTCATCCAGAATATCATTAAGTCTAGGTATGGGGAACCTATACTTGATGGTAATGTTGTTGATGGCCCTACTGTCTATGCACATACGCCAAGTCCCATCCTTCTTTGGCACAAGCAAGGCTGGTACATCACAAGGGCTGAGGGATTCCCTAACATAGCCCTTGTTGAGCAGCTCACCTACTTGAAGTTGGAGCTCTTGTGTAGCCTTAGGATCACTCCTGTAAGCTGGCTTGTTGGGTAGGATAGCTCCAGGCACTAGGACAATGTGGTGTTCTATTCCTCTAAGTGGTGGCAGTCCACTAGGGAGCTCAGTAGGAAAGACATCACCATAACTTTCTAGGATAGACTTGACCTCTTCAGGGATATCAATGATGCTCATCCCAGTCTCCTTGGCAAGTAATATGTATACAGGTTGTAGCTCACTTAGTTCTTGTGCTATTTCTGACTCACTTATCAACATGACTTCCTTGGAAGCCTCACTCATGGGATTTGGGTTGATCTTTAAAGCAGGTGGTAAAGGTGCCAGGGTGATTTTCTTCTTCCCATACTTAAAGGTGTAGGTGTTGTCCCTCCCATGGTGAATGGCATCCCTATCAAACTCCCATGGCCTCCCAAGCAAGAGGTGACATGCATCCATAGGCAGAACATCACAAAGACTTTCATCCACATACCCTTTACCAATTGAGAAAGGTACAATACATTGTTTATCCACCTTGATCTCAGCCCCTTTGTTTAACCATCTGAGTTTGTAGGGTAGGGGGTGGTCCTTGGTGGGTAGAGCTAGTTTGTCTATCAGTGTTTTGGAGGCCACATTAGTGCAGCTTCCACCATCATTAATGAGGTTACACACTCTGCCCTTGATAGTACATCTGGTCCTAAAGATCTGGTGCCTTTGATCCTCTTCCAAAGGTTGGGGTTGTGTATGCATTACCCTCCATGTGACCAAACTTAACCCTGCATCAGGCTCTATTAATTCCTCACTAGCCTCTACCTCAGGCTCTTCCATCTCATCATCACAGACCAGCACTTCATCATCTCCCCAATGAATTACTTCTAGGGTGCTCAGAGCCCTTTTAGATGGACATTCTCTAGCAAAATGTCCATACCCTTGACATTGAAAACACTTCTTGAGAGGGGTAGTCTTCCTTTGGCCTGCCTCAACAGCCTTGCCTTTATCAAGGTTGAAAGGGGTCTTAATAGGAACCACAGGTTCTCCTATCTTGACTCCTACAAAAGGTTTGAAGGTGGGGGTTCTAGCAGGTGTCTTAGAAGCACTGGCCTTTCCCTTCCCCAACTTTTCTACCCTCAAAGACAAGTTGACAGCTTCCTTAAAGGAGTATATATTTTGTAGCCTGACTTTACTAGCTATCCTCTCATCCAAACCTTCTAAGAACCTTGCTATCTTTTGCTCAGATTTCTCAACAACCTCACATTGCAATGTGAGTTGTTCAAAGTCCCTTAGATAAGACTCTACAGGTCTTTGGTCTTGTTTCAAGTGAGTGAGCTTAATGAACATGTCCTGAGTGTAGTCCCTAGAGACAAACGTAGCCCTCATTTTCTTTTTCAGTTTGAGCCATGACTTAACAGGTTCTTTCCCTTCTCTAACTCTCTAGGTTTTCATGTTTTCATACCACAGTGAGGCATAACCTTTTAGTTTCATGATAGCAACCTTAAAAGTCTTTCTATCAGTGTATCCTTTAAACTCAAAGACTCTTTCTATAGACCTTAGCCAATCTAGGAAATCATCAGGATTCATGCTACCTAGAAAGTCAGGGATCTCTACTTTTATGTCTTTGTCCTGGTGTCTGAGAAGAGTTTGATCTGAGCCATCTGAGTCTGACATTTCAAACTAATCTACAGGTTGCCTCCTCCTTCCTCCTTGTGGGAAAGGTGCTCCTCTTCCTCGACCTCTGCCTCCCCTTGCATCATTGTTCTGTTGGCCCTCAAGGAGTTCATTGACAGATCTGGAGACCTCCATTATAGTTCTGGCAAGACCTTGAACTGTATTCTCAACACCTGTGATTCTCTCTTCACTCATGGTTGGTTTTTGTATTTTTAATGTAGTTAGGTAAATGAACTCACAAACCAAAGCTCTGATAACCAATTTGCAATGAACCTATTCAGAAAGACAAACTAAACAATGACAAATTGAACTAAGGTTAGACACTTTGAACTGCTCTGTTTTGTTTGGACTGAATGCTGAAAGAAAGGGATAGAACCTTAACCAAAGCACAAAGCCAATGGTTGAGGGTTGAACCTTGATCCCAGCACACAACTAAGGGTCTAAGCTCCCTTCCAAGCACAAAGCAAAGGAAGTTGTCTCAAGCACACAACCAAGAGATATCAACAGAAACAAGGTTTCAGTTTTATGTTTTACTTCAAATCAGTCTTTCATTCATTAGGAAATGACCTTATATAGGCAAGGAGATTACATCCTACTCGTTCAATACATCCTAGGGCAACCATTGGCTTACAAAAGAAACAGAAATAACAGCTACATTGTTCAGAATAAAGCAATAAAGTAGTAAAGCAGTTCTAATGGGACAATCTGCCTTAATTGGGTTGTTTAGGTTGAAACTAGTGGAGGAGTGGACTTCTAAGCTTTATTCTTGAGCTCAACTGAAGTGGGATGGATGCCAAAGGTCCTGCTAAAAGGCCCTTGAGCTTGTTTGATCAAAACAGAAAAGTTTGATAGTGACATGTTAACTACTGCAAAAAGGACTGAAATCTGGACATTTGGAGTTGTCCCTAGGCTAACTTTTTGTGTGTGCGTTTCTTGGAAGAGAAGTCTTGGGCAAAGTTGTAGAGGACCTTCCCAAGGACTAAAGTTGATGGTTGGTTAGGCTTGTTTGGATGTGTGAGGCCCCCATGGACCCTGTTTAGAAAGACTGTGACTGGTTGTTTTAGGCTGAGTGTTGTTTTTGTTGTGTTGGGTTTGTTTTGCTGTTGGATGTGTGTTGTTGTGGCTTAGTCTTGGAAAATGGATGGCTAGGCTTTGTTCTGGTTGGTGTAGTGTTGTCTTAGCTGGCCTGAAGTGGTGGTTACT